>OX596230.1:3155035-3435040 GCA_951394215.1 Glyphodes perspectalis | reverse complement strand
GATTGTCTATCGATTTAAATAATCGATTCTGAAAACTATCAGCGAACAACAATAATGTCGGTTGTATCGATGCCAACCAATGAACTATCGATAGTATCGATCGAGTAATTTGTTAACAGCGATCGAAACTATCGATTCTATCGATGGTATTGCTATTTACCGATAGTATTGCACTAACAGGGACATCGATACTATCAATTGTCCTATCGATCGTATAAATGATTTGAACGTTAAACTATCGATTGCAAAACTATCGATTTATTGGCAACACTAATTTAAAGTCAAAGTGATTTATTGCATTCATAAGTGTATAAAATTATCAAAACATGTGTGGTCATACATAAAAACTCCCCCGTTTTTTCGTCGGTTATTAACATAAATAATATCATCATAATACTGATACAAATACCTGAAAGGTAGGCAAAATCCAAGGAACAATAAAAATTCTCAAGCCGTATATAGCAAAAAAAAAAAAAATTTAGTCGGAAAAGATAGAAAATAGTGATAAGTGGCTAGCTCTAGTGACGAGCTAGTCACATATTTTCACAATTTTCCAACTTAGTTAGTGACTTAATTTTATTACAGACTGAATGCAGTGTATATAGATTTCAAGCAGATAATGTTACGTCGTATGTTTATTAAAAAAAGTATAAAAGCATAATACAATTGTTGTATTGTACTTGGTTAATCTAAATCATTACTCAATTTCATTTATGTACACATTTTCTATTTTAATCGATTAAAAACATTTATTACTCAATCAAGAATGCTGAGCCGTTACGTCAGACCTCAGTATTTCTATACAAAACCTGTTGAAACCTTGCGTTTTGACATAAATAGTATATCAAATGATTGGTGATGTCATCTACCCTATTGTCGGTGTCCGCAGCGGGCGGCGAGATCCCCGACAGCCCGGAGACGCCGCACCAGCAGTCGGACCACGACAGCGACTCCTCTGTGTTCGACGCCGTCAAGAGCCCCACCAGCCACACCTCCATCGACCACCTCGATCAGGTAACCAGCCGCGGCGACCGACTCAAACAGGTCAAACTAGATGTAGTGACCAACTCGTATAGGTAAAACTAGTTGAAGCGATTAACTCGGCCAGGTTAAACTAGTTGAGGCGATTAACTCGGCCAGGTCAAACTAGTTGAGGCGATTAATTCAGCCAGGTCAAACTAGTTGAGGCGATTAACTCGGCCAAGTCAAACTAGTTGAGGTGACCAACTCGGATAGGTTAAACTAATTGGGGCTACCTACTCGGCCAGATCAAACTAGTTGGGTTGAATAGGTAAAATTATTTTTGGCTACCGCCTTAAGGTATTTACTAAGTTGAGGTGATTACCTCAATTTATTAACCACCTCAATAGCAATTTAATTTCGACTGAGTGTCCACCTCAAATCGGTGATCACTTCCGCCATCTCATTTAGTTTTACAGTAACATCATTGCAGGTTGTACAGATTTTTTTATATCTAGATTTTAACCACAAACTTTTTGCCATAAGCCCCATTGGAGTTATTTTTCCTTCCTGATTCAAGTTATGTTTGTTGTAATTCCAAGTTATATTGATTATTATTCTCACGTCATTTTCAGAACGGGACGCACCCCTTGGGGTCGAGTTCGTCCGTCACCAGCGGGTCCAGCGGGTACAAGGTAAATATTACTCTTTTTACTCTTTACTTCACTTACTCATAACACCATCACTCAATACTTAATTTAACCATGATCCCTTGGCTCGTTTGCTTTGCCATTTTGTTGTTCTGACGGGGTCACCTCTTTAACCATGTGTGGGACTGGGGTAATTGAGACAACAGTTGGTATGAGTCTCAAATAGCCCATCACGTCGGGTTCGTCAAATATAACCGCGAATGGGACTGGTGTGGAATGAGACGGAAGTTGGTAGATGTCTGATTTAATTAACGTCGTATTACAGTTTATATATCACTCTATCTGTTAGTAAATGCTTGATCATGTTATATCTCGTACGTGCGGTACGTGCTATATTTTACTACGTGCGGCAACCAGACTTAACTCAACCAGAGGGAGCATGTAATTAAATATGCATGCCAATATATACTTATACTTAATATTGTGCGAACTACGCGCTCGCACTTAAAGTGTAAGTACTTCCGCCGAGCTAGGTGTTGCTCGCTCGGGGACCTAGCTCCGACTGACCGTCGCGGTGTATTGTATATGTATATACTTAATGGCGAGATTAACTTCGTCAGCGCGATGCAGGATTGTATGGCGTTTCTATATGTTCGATCGACGTCATTTGTTTACGTATTACTGGTGATATAATCTTGACTATCTTGTTGACACAATATATTCTTAGCGTTTTCTCTGCCTACTCCGCTAGGGAAGTGGCGTGAAGTTTAATACAAATGATAGTTTAAAACGTTGTACTAATGCAATACTCAAAACAACCTAAAGATTATTTAAAGTACAGTATTATTGTTCGTTGATAAATATTAAAGGTAATAACATACTTACTTAGTTGTTTTTACATTACTAAGTTCAGGTGAGTAGAAGTCGGGATTAATGTTAACGAAATCTCCGAACTTAATGGCATCAACTTTCGGCAAGTTTCCGCTGTCCGCTTTCACAAAAATCATTCTCCATGATTACACAAGTTAATAGTACTGATCATACAAATAATGTACAAGGATAAACTTAAAAATCGTAAGTAAACAAGGATCTGGAGCGTAAACCAATGGCAGAAGTGGTTGTTTACAGACGTGAGACGTCACGATACAGTCAGCCAATCATAACCGTTTACAGTCACGTGGCTACTACTCAAATTAAATTTATTTAATATTGTTTTTTTGGTGAAAATATAGAATTTTTTTTATATTTTATAATGCAAATTGCTTTTAAAATTCGTAATTAACGCGGATGACATTAAATAAGTAATTATTTTTTACATATACATATATTAAATCTAAATTTTTTATCTGCTATATCCTATTTTCTACCCTCTCTTTGTTATTAGTTCTTGATTTTTCTAATGGTCCTGTTTAAGAATAAAACCTGACACAAATACATTTTCTAATTATCTAACAGTCCCGTATAAACGCAAAGGGGAACTACCTCAGTATTATACGTAATGTCAGTCGTGCGATTGCAGCAAAGTGTCCGGGGCCGGCGCGCCGTTGAGCCAGCCTCCACCTCCCTCGACCACGAGATTATGAGCTGCGGCCGCGACCGCGACCTGCCCGGTGAGTGCGGCCTACCCGTCCAGTGTAGGTACCGGGGTAGCGGGTAGCGATACACCGTCGAGCCAGCCTCCGCCTCCCTCGACCACGAGATTATGAGCTGCGGCCGCGACCGCGACCTGCCCGGTGAGTGCGGCCTACCCGTCCAGTGTAGGTACCGGGGTAGCGGGTAGCGATACACCGTCGAGCCAGCCTCCGCCTCCCTCGACCACGAGATTATGAGCTGCGGCCGCGACCGCGACCTGCCCGGTGAGTGCGGCCTACCCGCCCAGTGTAGGTACCAGGGTAGCGGGTAGCGAGACACCGTCGAGCCAGCCTCCGCCTCCCTCGACCACAAGATTATGAGCTGCGGCCGCGACCGCGACCTGCCCGGTGAGTGCGGCCTACCCGCCCAGTGTAGGTACCGGGGTAGCGGGTAGCGAGACACCGTCGAGCCAGCCTCCGCCTTCCTCGACCACGAGATTATGATCTGCGGCCGCGACCGCGACCTGCCCGGTGAGTGCGGCTTACCCGCCCAGTGTAGGTACCGGGGTAGCGGGTACTGAGACACCGTTGAGCCAGCCTCCGCCTCCCTCGACTACGAGATTATGAGCTGCGGCCGCGACCGCGACCTGCCCGGTGAGTGCCGCCTACCCGCCCAGTGTAGGTACCGGGGTAGCGGGTAGCGAGACACCGTCGAGCCAGCCTCCGCCTCCCTCGACCACGAGATTATGAGCTGCGGCCGCGACCGCGACCTGCCCGGTGAGTGCGGCCTACCCGCCCAGTGTAGGTACCGGGGTAGCGGGTAGCGAGACACCGTCGAGCCAGCCTCCGCCTCCCTCGACCACGAGATTATGAGCTGCGGCCGCGACCGCGACCTGCCCGGTGAGTGCGGCCTACCCACCCAGTGTAGGGTGGACCTGAGATTTTAGCAGCCTACCTGAAAAGTGTAGCGGCATACCTGAGAAGACGAGCGGCTCACCAGATAAGTGTCTCAGCGTATCAGGTAAGAGTAGGCTGTACGACATCCGTGGAAAGTGTAGTGAAATATCGAACAACGCGCTGGCTACACTCGCCTCAAGGATAGCCTTCTGAAAAGGCTGGAAATAGTTTAGACAATTAAATGAAGTTAACCCGTAGATTAATTTATAATATGTAATCTCCCTCTCAGGTACACACACAAAACGCTCCTCATCAGAGTGCCGCGAGGCGACATCCTCCCCGCGACGAGGGCTTGACTCGCGCGAGAACAGCATCAAAGACGAGTTGCGACGCAACAACTCGCTCAGAGACAGCCGGCCGCGGGGTGACCCGCTCGGAGTCCGGGGTGACCCACTCGCCGCGCGGAGTGACGCACTCTCCGCCCGGGGTGATCCACTCGGAGTGCGGGGCGACCCACTCGGAGTGCGGGGCGACCCACTCGGAGTGCGGGGCGACCCACTCGGAGTGCGGGGGGACCCGCTGGGCTCCCGGGGGGATGCGGGGGTCCCTACCACGTCTATTGCGTGAGTGTGCGCTTTGTATATGGACTTGTCTTCAGCCGAATTGATTTGCGGCGTCAACGGTTTCAGTTGGTTGAATTTTTAAATAAGACGATATTTTATTTCTTTGGTAAATATCTGTGGATTAAAGCTACTTTTTTATGTTTCCAATGCTGTTGAAATGCAAAGTATGTGCATGTTTTTTTAATGCAAACATTGTTGTTGTTATTCATAACATGAGAAACAATGTTCGTAATCTTGTGACGTCATGTTTCATACTTTTTAATGCGCATTCTTCCATGTTGGGGTTATGCGTGTATAAATTGACGTATCTAATGCTAATCCAGGTTATAAAACGCTTGTATGTGAAAGTTTATCTCTTCTTTCGACATTGAGTAAAAATCACAACTTTGAATAAAATGCATTGAATAACGTTGATTGAAATAAATTACTTTATTTCCAGACAAAGTTTTATCTTACTGATTTAATTACACAAATTTTCGTATCCAGCATTGGAAATTCAAAATATATTTAAATCTTGACTTACTAACTTGTCTAAATATCGATTTGAAAGTAATTTATAACAATTAAGCTTTGGGTATTTTAAGGGTTGAAATATTTACTTGATAAATGTATTTGAGACAAATTTGGTCGTTTGTCATCTACTAAAATAGCAGATGTCGGAGTGGACCTACACACCATCACGCTTCTGACGTCGCAGTATGTAGCAATTGGGTTACGGACATCAGAAACAACAGTGGTATTATCCGTTCACCTAGTATCGATAGCACAAGCACAAGCTTAGTTTGGGACTAGGGGATTGGTGTGTCTAGTGTTGCCGAACTATCGATAGTTTGACTATCGATAGTTGACCTCGGGAATCATCTATAATATCGACACACAGCAATACTATCGATAGTATCGATACTATGATAGTATCGGTCATGACTGATGATTATAATAATAATTGATACTATCGATTGTATCGATAATATCGATATGTTTGCGCTGTCATATTTTCTGTCATCCACTAGCTAGACAATTATTGTATTAGCAAGACTATTGAGGAAATGTCACTATCGTTGGGATAAAACTATCGATAGTATCGATTGTTGTTGCAATATTCAGTAGCAATAGTATCGATACAATCGGTACAATCGATAGTGCCGAATGCACTATCGATATCGATATTGAGCTTCGATAGTATCGATACTATCGATAGTATTGCTGTGTGTCGATAGTATTGCCACTCACGGGGCTATCGATACGATCGATAGTATCGACACTATCGATAGTATCGATAGAACTATCCATACTATTGCTTTTGCCCAACTATAGATAGTCTATCGATAGACTATCGATAGTGGACTATCGAGCGACAACACTAGGTGTGTCTATCTGGAGAATCGAGTATAGTCTATTTATTATTTATATCTTCGCAAGTCCCACACATACATAGGACGTTATTTCATATTCCCCTTAAAAAGCCAAAGTTTAATAGTATTTTTATGATTTTTTCACAGTATTTTTTTTAATATCTATCGTTGACAATTGCCGCAAAGCAAAAGGACTTGTAAAGTGATAGATTTTAGTAAAGACAGCGACTAATGATGCTTACTTCCGAATGAGTTAGCGAAACTGTTTGCAAGAACACTGATATATGTGCCATAGAGAGTATGAACAGCGAGTATCTGACATATACTCGTTAGTATACATATATAATATACTCAATATATACTCAACTTTTCTTATATGAGTATAGAATTCGGGATTCGCTTGGACCAGAATCGCGAATTTAATAGGTTTGGTTATTACATTGAAGACACTGACTGACCTTTGAGACCTCTATATCCTCTGCTTCGCGCATCTGCCTCCTGCCGTGTGCCTCGTCTAGCTTGACAGGTACCGCGGATGGACGCGGATGCGCGGAGCAGACCAGGTACCCGCTGAATACCAGCGTCGTGGTCTGTCTGATATCAGGTAGACCACGACCGAGCTGAGCGGGCGCCGTTTTGGCACACACTCGTTGTATTTCTGTCTTTCTGTCTTTTTCTTGTTGCTTGTAATTATTTTGTGTTTTGAACAAAGTTTATCTATTATATTCTATTCTATTCTTATATAGGGGAATCAGACAAATTGGATCATGGTTACACATCCATAATTATTTGAATATACAGCTGTCTCCCTCACAGTCAGGCTAAGAAAATCCTTATTAAATAAAAGTTACAGTTCATAAAAATATAACATAACATCACGCCCATAATCCCCGAACAGGGTGGGTAGAGTCAAAGGGGCAGCTGGCATTTTAACCACATTCAGCCAAAAATAAAACTGGGCTGGGTTAGATGGAAAATTGTGAAAAAGTGGCTAGCTCGTCGCCTACACAATTACATACCCACAACCCCATATACCATTAGTCGGCTTATACGACATGCTAGGCAAGAAACACAGTTGGCACATTCTTTTAAGTCCTACCAACACGGGACAAAAATATGTTATAGATAACATGATAACATGTTCGCAATCCCCGAAAGGCTAGGAAGCTATTCAAAGAGCGATAAGCATTATAATACACATTTAATTTAAACTAAAACTAAGTTTGGTTGGGTGGATTAAAGATTTTTCTTTTAATCATGAATATATTCCAATATGCCAAAATGTTTATTAAAATCATACTCTCTAACACATACATCAGTATTGCAAATAGGTTTTGCATAAAAAGCGAAGTTTTTAGAAAAAAAAAGGTTAAAATACGTCTCACTCTAGCTTCCTTTGCGACACGATTTTTTTTTTCTCCTGCAGGTTGTCAAAAAGATTGTCGATGCGTATAAATATTCTGACTGTTAAAATGTTAAAATTTTTTTTTAGACAATGTTTTTTGGCCACCCTGTGGGAGTGTTAATTAATGAAATTTTGGCTTCCAAATTTGTCCTGTTATCGGCCAAAATGATACTCGTGCGATGTTTTTGTGATTTGATGCCGGATTGTGACATCTTAGGTTTTTACTCTACAATTTTAAAAACAATAACTACCAAATATAGGACAAGAGCCATAGTCCTGTATTTGTTCGTCGTTAAAAAAATCAAAGGTAAAGTACCTTTGTTTTTTTTTATGACGCGAAATCAGAATTTACAAAAATACCACAAACAAACACCCGAGATAAATTTCCGTTTTATCAACAACTTTGTATTTTTCCGTGCAGGGATCAAACCTGCCCTTGAATTCAACATTGAGTCTAAATTTATATCTAACAGGACTATTATAAATCTTAGTGGTACGAAAGTCCCTATTAATTGGATTGTTAATGAATTCGGTATTGAATCACAAACATTCACACGGTTTTTAACTAAATTAATAAAAATGAATGCCCAACCGATTGTGGATGATTTTTATAACTATACATTACTATAGCTGTACTTAGTAAGCTTAAAAAATGTGTGTTAATTATAAATATTAATAAAAAAGTATATAAAAAAATTAAATTACGAAGCCGGCCATCTATTTTAAAGTAAAAGCTATTCCGTGTACTGAATTTTGCATAGTTAAGGCGCACGAGTTGGGAACGTACAGATGCCACCGTAGTAAAAGTCAATACAATGTCATCGAATGTCAAAGCTGTCAAATTCATACACATACATACATACATACATATAAAGCATCATATAACAACGCCCGCAATCACCGAAGGGGTGGGCAGAGTCCAAATAGCGAGAAACTCCATACTCATACGTCACATATTTTCCAAAAGCCAATATTTTGACAGTCTCTATTTGTACTTGTTTGTGTCATGGCTCACTCTGTTAAAATCTCTCCGCGAATCTTTTGGCCCCGTAGAACATATACCAGTATTTTACTAAGCCAAAATATTCGCCAAAATGGAATGTAAACGTTGTGTAATAAATAGACAACAATGCTACGTCCGCATTTTAAACAACATTTAGCGTTTAGCGGATAAAAATATATAGGCAGACAGACACCAAATTACTACATATAAAAATTATTTACTTATTTTTTTTCCCTCTTTAATTAGTATAAATAAACAAATATAGAAACTAAACTTCAGCCAATTTCAGTCAATAATCGTCCTGCAGAAATAACTATCGCAGTTATGTCATTCTCAACATAAATTTGACAGCTGTCAATTTATTCGACTCATAGTTGACGAATACTACAAGGTCCGTTTGTCCGTTTCTAACTTGTGTTGTTAAGGCCTGATTGGAGTCTGCTGGCGCGTCACTTGATATCGTCATTTTGCATATAGATATTAATGTTTTTATAGACTTGCCGTGGGAATATAATCCCTATTTTAAAGATGTATAAAGTGAAATACTGTGAGTCATTAAAGTCTCCACTAAAATTTCAAAACGTCATTCACATTATATCATCTGAAATGTTTATTATAGCTACACACGGACTAGTAAAAAAAGAAGGATTCCACGCTGTCATACTATAAGGTGAAGCCACGTTAATAAATGTGTGAGTAAGATACTTATGGATACCAGATATCGGAAATCTGTCATTTGGAGCACTTATTATGTCAATGTGTGATGTAAGTTGCGTGTCAAGGTGGAGCACCTGAGGTACTTCAATGTCTAGTTAATGGCGCGGAGTCCTTCTTTTTTTACTAGTCCGTGTAGCTACATAAATCTTTTGACAAATATTTAATCTATGTATTTTTTAATTGATTATATCATTCCAATAATATGAATAATCATATTACGATATTTTATTATTTAAAAACTCTATCTATATATACAAATGCCTCTCCAAGTCACGTAGCAGCAGACCGTCGATATTTTTGCAAGTGAACAAATGTGTTATAGTAACGTATGAATGTTGTTTGTTTCGCCGTACCATGTTTACAACCGTACTGACCGCTTATATGTTTAATGGACTTGACTGTGAGTAGATACACATGTTATTGGACTATCCTATATACATATAATTCAACCGAGTAGATATACAGCTTAAAATATTCATCTACACATGGGGTATCTAATATTAAAACATATTTAAAATTCAGACGCTAAATTGACGCCAATTCTTATATTAGCGCGTTAAAACAAATAAAATCTCTTTGCTTTATTTTATTTGTAGCCGTAGATAGCCGTACGGTAATTTTTTCTTAAAATTATCTCCTAATTTCTAAAATGTTAAAAAAAAACACGAGTATTTTAAAGTTCATTAATGTCTGTTTCTTTTATGAACAATATGTACTTAAAAATATTCGACAATAAAAAAATCTTATTACATATTCGATTGTATTTTGAAATCTATGGACATAATGTCCATAATAACTCGTCATTTGGAAATGTAGATTTTCTACCTAAGCAATTTTCATACTGCATAAGATGTGTACTCTACTTCAGTCACTTCCATAAGTAGATAGTGTAAATAGACTGCAGAAAAAAAAACAGTTTTCGACGGCTAAAATACGTAATAAGTGATGTCACTTACCATTTGGTGACGCCCTGATCTGCTTAACATCGAGTACATTACTACATCAGATACGGAGCTGTAGGGATGCTGTCTCTACAATAAAAGCTGATTTTTCAACAGTCGGATAAGACATCTGCCTAAAAAATTACAATAGGTACATCGCCTGTTTCGCAAGTATAGTAATGAAGATGTTCTTCCTTATTTTTTTACTATAACAAGCTGTTAATATAAGTCATTTAAATAAAATAATGATCTAATTTTTCTTTCAAATCTAGATCTTATGAAGGCAACCAAAGATATGTTATGTATAGAATATCAATTGTAATGGCAACAATTCTAAAATGAATGTATTTTAGCAGCCGGAAACTTGTGTGGCTGAAAATAAAGAAATAATTGTGATTATAACCTCAATATGTAAAGTATTATCAAAAATGTAATTTGCTTAACAGGCAAATTCTCAACGTGCAAATATATATATATATGTTTAAATAAAAAGCTATATACAATATGTATAAGTATATTTCTTTTAATCACATTGTATTCATTGTTCTATGTTTGTTTAAAAATTACTGAACAACATAGACCAAGAAAAATGATTTGTATTCTTAAGATATCAAGATGTATGTATATAATGTATTTGTAATAATTTTTTAACTTTGAATTCATTTCTGGATTATTCTAGCGATAATATATTTTATTTAAAAAAAAAATTTGCATATATTCCTATTTTTAACCATTTTTATAGATAATTCGTTTATATTTGCACGTTGTGTATTTGACATTAAGAAATATATAACACCGTAGAACCCGCAACTACTAACCTTATAACAGAGCAGTTAAGTTCATTTTAGCAAATGTAAATGTTTGTATTTGTCTATATTGTTAATATTGGTTTCCAATGTAAATAAATATAGTTTGTGTGACTAAGTAACGTTCAGTAATCAGTTTATCTATCTAGCTAGATAGATAGGTATAGAATGAATGATTGGAATGTACACGCACATACGTGAACGTTATGTATAAATTTAGATGCGTTTTGTGAAATATAGTGACGGAGCAATTATACATTCCGCAAATGTATAATATAATTGTGACTACAATCGCTTTTTAGTATATTTTATTACGATATTGATGGTGTTATTGTATTTGAATGACCGTCACATGTATAAGTATAATGAACATGGACATTTGAATATATTACTGTGGAAACGAGAGAGTAATAATTTTTACTTGAAAACTATTTTTGTGTATGCATAATAATGTCAGATTGTTTGAAGAATGGAACCATTCTGATCTATATATGTATATCGAAATATTCTATTCTATCAGTTTAATAAAACAATATTACCCAAACTGACAAATATGCAAGTAGATCATGACTAATATTTTGCACAGGATGAAAAATTACCTACAAGTGATATTTTAAAGGATATATAAACCACTTAAACAGGCTCGAGAAATCTATAAAAATACTAATGCGAGATACCTTTTACGGAAAAGGTATTTCTTATTGTATGTTTCTGTATAAAAATACGTTTTATTGTATGTATTTTGAGCCGTTTTGTGATGACGCCAGTTAAATACATACATATACAGATAGAAACACTGTTTTTTTTACTATGTATCATACAAGTTTATCTTTAAAATATCACTTGTAAGTCGTCGAGGATCATTCACCGTAGAAAATCATCATTATTTGTGTCCGTTGTATTTGATAGATAGGTAATTTGTATAGAAAATTCGTAAAGTGCTTTTGTATTATACGTCTGAGGTAATTTGAATAAATGGTTGTCGGATCGCGAAGAATGTCTAGCTTCAACACTATTTTGTACTCGGCGATTTCTAAGATTTTGTCATTTCATCGTATGATAAATATTAAGGAACATACATACAAAAAGAAATCTGTCGAATTGAGAACTTCCTCCTTTTTTTGAAGTCGGTTAAAAAGCGTTTTTGTGCTGGTAAAAATTGTGAAAAAGTAGCGAGAAGTGGCTACCTTGTCGCCTGCACAAAAAACATCCGATATACCATTAGTTGCCTTGCACGCATTCCTAAGAGAGAAGTGCACGCCGCCCGTCGACGCGACAAACGCGACCCGTGCGACACGGCCAAAGCCGATCACATCGAGGCGCCCGCCCGTACGCCGAGGAATGACGATGAATCTCCGTTAGTTCATTCGAGTTTCGCAGGTTTATCCCTGAACGGTTTCACGTCCTCTTGAAAAGTTCTTTTCTTCACGGTACTTGTTCGCTATCTATCTCGCATGCTAGGCAAGGAACATACCTCAGTCAGAATCCGTTTAGACCATGATTCAGGATTTAGCGGGTTTGGTAATTACTTTAAAGCGACTGTCCTTCGTTACCCTACAAGGGGAACCAGATATATTATGCCAATAGGATTAATCGTCCGTTATAGAAGACGAAGATACAGCGCTTTGATTTTGCTGTGGGGTCACGTGACTCCACGTCACTTTTTCTGCGGAGTTTTAGGAACATTTGATGTTCAAGCGCCCCACTCCTCTTTAAAGAGCTGTATTTTTGTAATTTGTCGAGTATTTGATAAAGCAATAAATACGAATTCAATATTATTTGATAATATCTAACTACTTAAAAAAATATAAAAATATTTTCTCCCGTAAACATTACAGTGACGAGACCCTTATAATATTGTTAAAAACAAAATAGTGTGTGAAGCTACGCATTCCTTGTTGAGTAAAAATATGAGTAGATATCTGTAAAGAGATCAACTTTCATACAATCCAAAAATATCCTACATGTTAATGGGATGTGTAAAAAAATTCTTTATCAGATTGCATTGCATTGAAAAAAAAATATAATAGTAAAATTTTATAAATTGATACCTAGAAATCCACAATTTCCTATGGAATAATTAAAAAAATAAAAAATTGCCGTCTCTTTCAGATATCTACTTAAAGGTCAGAGTGACATTTGAATCCTTCTGATAGCAGTCTCAAGCATTCATATTAACAATGTATTGTATATTTATGCATATTACGAGGAGTTTAAATTATAATATACATATACCCTATTTCTATTGAACGATTTGATTACAATAAATGTAATTGTATTTTCCCTTATTAACATCCAATTCTAATATATGTATATATGAAGTATAAACGGTGTGATATGTTTATTTCATTTGTGAATGCTAGGGTTCAAATGTCTGTTAGGTGTAGTAGGAAATTGTATGTACTGGTTTTTTTTATAGAATCGTGGTTTGTTATTTTTGTATGTTAACAGTAGGTGCTAGGGGAATTATGTTAAGTTTGCTAGGTCATTTGATTTTATTAGGCGAATGGTTGGTATTTATTTTGTTGGAAATTCGAAATTAACTTTTTTTGTTAGGTTTTTTAATCATTTGTCTTCAGCTTGTCCCATTCCGTTAAAATCGAAATTATATATTCGATCGTTCATGAATAACATTCGAGAAGTTTCTGGGTGAATATATATTTTGCAAGTAGTACATAGGTAATAGTCGTCGAGTTTGGGATTGTGTATAAATGATTAAAAAATCATCATGCTTAAATTTTGTAATTATTGACATTATTTCACATTGTTCTTCATACGTAGTAGACCTGATTCATCACATATCACGAAATAATAATATTATATTTATTATTTCGTTTGTATGTATATGCAAATATATATAAATTATATATGCAGTATAATTATTAAATGAAGGAAAAATGTATTTGAATAAATGAAAAATGCGATTGTCCATTCATAAAAAGTAGGTATTTTATATCTAGTCATGTTTTAAGTTAGACAGAACCATGTTTATTAATAAAAATATAATAATTTAAAGCAAATATTTATGTATAAATGCCTTTACAAATGACGTGTATCATTAATAAAGAAAAAATAATAATCGTATATATATTTTAAATTAAAAAAGTAATTTTGTACTCCAATACGATTTTAAGGCATAACAAAACTTTCATCTGTTTTTCGTGTTTATATATATTTTTGCTTTTAAAAGAGAATATATCAAATATATATGTACAAATTATTAAATTGGGTGTATAGATTTGTATATTCTGACTTTTAAAAGTGGGAATATATAAAATCAATGTGGTTTCCTTAAGAGTATGTGTTCGTACTGTAAAATACTGAATATATGTTTCATTGGTCTGCGCGGACGCCGAGTATGACAGTATGTTGCTATGTTCGCGAGGCCAGACGCTGTAAATGATCTATACTAAGAACTATGCTATGCTATATCTACTGTACTGCTTAAGACTTACTGGTTAATATTGAACAAAATAATAAACATTCAAAAATATTCGCCGTTTCTTATTTTTTTGTTTACCCAGTTACCTTATTAACGTAAAACTAATAAAAGATTGCTATAGTTTTTAGACCATGTTATATTATGCCCAAATAATATTTACAAAATAAAATTCACTCTACTAAAAACTGTATGGCCCGTGTATATAGCTTGTCATAAAGCCATAATGTCTTTTAGTCTCGTTAGTTATCAAACGCCGTTATAAGCGTAAAACCATTCTCACCGAGGACAAAATGCTTGTAACTTCGTGAGTTTTTGTGATAACATTGTAATTTTTTTTATACTGATTCTTCACATGTAAATATTTGACCCGTGTTTCGTTTTACGTATATACTAAAATTGACCTTGTATATATTTATAATAACATTATACAACGTGTTACAAAATACCCCGTATAAAATATAATTAATTATCAAAACCAAAAATTTTGTAAGCTATGTCAGGGGACCAGATTATTTAACAGAACAGGCCTACATACCTATTTTACTTAATAATTTTCTATTTTAATAGTTTTTCTATTTTTATTCATAAATGTTTGCTACCTCAATACAAGGATGAATGATCACCGTAGCGGTACAGTGATCATTTACGCACAATGGCCCACTTATGTGGCTAAGTGCGGAAAACAAATGCCCAACTAACTAACTATACAAGGATGTCATTATACTCAAGTACTGGCTTCAAAAAATGTCAAGTTGGAAAGTTTCAAATCTTAAAAAATGTTGTCGTTCCTCGAATTAGGTAGAAATGTAGGTACATTGTGCGTAGTTTACTCTTTAATTTTACTGAAATAGGGTTTGCACATCAGTGAAAATAATATTTTTTATTTTTTTGGGGTAAGTATACAAGTTTGTTATACAGCGTTACTACGGTTCTTAAATATTGTGAATAGACTCGTTATAAGGCCCCATTTAAACTCCTTTCGACTTTACGGGTAGTTTTGTAACACCCTGTATAATTATAAAGTCGCCGACCGAGTCCATTTGTACGTGATATACTCAAAATATACCGAACATATTTTCATACAGTTTTCACCAATGAAGGATTATGTAAAGACAGGACGGGTCGCTACTATTATTGTGTTTCTGACGATATAGAATTACCCTTCAAGAGTGAATAGATTACCACTTCCGCGAAATATGTATTAAATCATTTGCTGACTCCCTGTCAGCAAATAATTTTATTATTTGCTGACAGGAGCTTATTTCTTATTTCTTATTAGGCTTATTTCGAAAATGCGCTGAAATACTCCTGTATTTCAGCGCATTTTCGAAAAATAAGCGGATGCCTACGTCATTATGTGTATTTGGTCAAACAATAATAAATAAATAAATAAATTCTCAAGACTGACACACCAATTCCCTAGTTCCAAACTAAGCTTATGCTTGTGCTATGGATACTAGGTGAACGGATAGACATACTATAATACGTTTATAAACATCCATGACTCAAGTACAAATGCCCATGTTCATCACACGAAACATTTGCCCCTAGCGGGATTCGAACCCGCGACCCTCGGTTTCGTGGCCAGGGTCTCTGACCACTCGACCATCGAGCCAGCCTACAATTGCCAACAATCCAATCGTTATGTGCTTATCTTTAAATAGGGATAAAGTAGTAAGCCATTGTTTTTTTCAGTGCGAATAACAGAACGCATTGGTGTTAAATAAAACAATAAATTGATTTTCAAATATATTTCAGTAATCAAAATATAATAATAGGCTTACACATTAATAGTTACAAATCGTATCCCATGGCGTGACCAATTCTTTTACAAAAAAGAAAGCAAAAAATATTTAAAAGAGTCCACAAAATTTATTCCAAGAAGCCGGTATAATTATCACAAAAAATTTAAACATTCAATGCCCTATAGCCGAGAAATTAAAAAAAATATTTACAAGCCATAAAATTACAATTTAGAGTATCATATTTTTTTTTACATAAATCGTTAGTGCACTTTATTCACATTGTGAAATCCCACTTATTTTAATTAATAAATAAAACAAAAACAAGCTTCCTTAACGCTAAATCGTGAATTTACTTTAACATGTTGTGCACTTAACATCATTTAAACAACGTTAAAAAAAGATTTTAAACATTTTTTTTATTAAAAATGGCTGTAAGAAAACTTTTTGTTTATAATATTTTTATCATTCAATATAATCTATAGCTATTTATTATCTTCGGTTATTTAAAAATTAATACTTTCCTTCTGTATTTTATTAAAATGCGTTACATCTATAAAATATGATTGTATATAAATTATCCAGCTAGTTGTTTATGTACAATAGTCTTTTGGGCTACATACTTTTAATATTTTTAAACGTTTCAAACAATAGGTTTATTCATTGTAGGCAAGCATTGTCGTCAATTCACAGACTTAAAAACTACAAAATAACTGCCGTGTTTATCACAAAAAAGTCGGGGAAATGAAGAGATGCGCATCAGGAACTTGATTCTAGAATATTTACACGTTTATTTAACCTTAAACGTAATTTTATATATCACAAATAAAATTCCAAACTATTTTTTTCATATGAGCAATTATATTTTTTTTAAACTACTATTGGTCAAGATTGATACGATGATCTTTAAATAGACAAATGAATGAAAAAATTGTAGAAGTCGTAATTACTTATATTATTCATATAATTTTATAATATTTTTTTAATGAATAAAAACGGATACAAGTTTCGATGCCAGCCTTCTATTATATGTAAGGAATATATCGATTAAACCAATTAAACTATTAACCAAAATAAACACTGTACACTGATAGAACAACATAGCAATAAAAAATTGTATGTTCTTTAAAGAAATAAACGATAATATATTTTTTTGATTTCAAAACATATACTTATACATTTTGTTGACTGTATCCGATTTTATTCCGCAAACAAAAATCCTACAAACACCTTTACGTACAAAAAAAATAAAACATGGACGTTTTAAACTAATAAAAAGAAACTAAAAAATGCTGAGCATATTTTTTTCTACATTTATGTCTATCTAATTAATTTAGTCTTAATCTTTAATCTGTATAATATTTAGCATACAATACAAATTTTAATGTATACTTCGAAAGCGTTTTCTTCTATATATAATTATGTATATTCTTATAGGTATTGTACAAACAATGTCTGTCGTAATTTTTTTTATTAAAAACACATTTTTTTACAAATTTTCATAAAAAAATCTGCGACAGTATCATTGCATACGTCCTATAATTAAAATTAAATTGAGAAAAAAATAATCGTCAAATACAGTTTAAATTACATAAGTAACATTATTTAAAATCGCATATTTATTTCTCATCACCAACTATACCTTTTTATATACAATTTAATCACTTTTCTTCGTTTCTCATCGACATTGTCTTGTTGTCACCTAACCTAAAAATGATTTTACAACGCAATTATACGGTAAAACGTACCCAGATGGAAAATAATATTTTTATTTTAATAAATTAACAAGTTATTCCTAAACAATTGGTGCGTCCATTGGAACAAATAGGCATTCATCATTGTCTAGATTATTTATTTGTATATCTACTTACGTCGTTAGTAGAAAAATGGCTAGAGTAAGCTGCTTTCACACCAGGCAATGCTACCCAATCGCAAAAAACACAATTTCTTCCGTGTTTTTTTTCATTTCCCTCAAAAAAAAAACTAATATGACTTTTCAAGACTTGTAGAAATTGCCTAGAAATCATTTTTTTTTAGAATAGGAGTCTTAGTTGCCTACTACATATCATTTCTTTAAAAGCAAAATGAAAAGAAGCACCAAAGAAATTGTGATTTTTGTGAACTTACTAAGGTCTAACTTAGCATTCGCCATTCACAATGCAATACAACTTAATATACAGTTGCCAAGAGTCCAATAAATAAATTACGCTAAGTAAAGGAAACGTTCTTTGCCTCTCGCATCACTAATGGGTCCCAAAAATACTTTCCAACATCCAGTGGTGTAGCTAGATGACAAAGGGCCCTGGGGCAAAAAATAAACTAGGGCCCATGGGCGAACGCAGCTTTGGACCCCCCCCCCCCCCCTACTGCAGGGAGGCAACTCACATTTTTCTTCCTACGTTAGACAGAGTGAAATCTAACTCAAATGAAGAAGTGTGCTTATCAGGGCCCCCAAAGCTTAGGGCCCCGGGGCACTGCCCCGCCTTGCCCCTTGGTAGCTACGCCACTGCCCACACTATTATTTGAATTGAAAAGCTTTCATTGAGAATGTCTTTTTATATTACACATACAATATATAAAAATTATTAAGCACAAATCGATTTTCCAAATAAAAGCTGCTCAATACAAAAATCAGCTGGACATTAAATAAACGAATAATTAAAGTTATTATTAAATAGGTTCTCTTTGCCTACCCCGCTAGGGAAGTAACGTGAACTTTAGTTAGTTAGTTAGTTAAAGTTATTAACTACAGCTTTTTTAATTGTTAGACATGGGTAACCAGCAAAACTTTTTGCGTTAATTTAAAATTGCGCTTTTGAAGCAAATGGAATTGGTTGAGCTGTGAGGTACTGTGCGCGGCGTTTTAAGTATTTCACGATGTAAATATAATTATCAGACAACATCACGTACATTGATCTGACTCCGAGGTAAGTAGCTTAAGCACTTGTGTTACGGATATCAGAATCAACAGTGGTATTACAAATATATAAGTACTAAACTATCATAGACACAGAACAAACACAAGTATTCTTCACACGAATGTTTTATCCTGAGTGGGGATCAGGCTCGCTACTCTTGGTGCATAGGGCAAGGTCACCTGACCATAGAGCCAGTTAATGTCTGCGTTAACACAGTAACTCAATCGCATCTTACTTCATTATTTTATGAGATAATTATCTCCGCTTTGCAGCAGAATGGAACGCGCCGAGCAGTAAAGTTCTAAGGCTGGTTTCAGAGTCAGGCCGATCGCTCGCGCGTAGCGTTGCCAGGCGTCCGGATAAAGCCGGATATAGTTAGGTTTTTTGATTGCGTGTCCGGCCAAAATAAACGGTGTCCGGCTTTTGTTAGGCTTTTTACATTTCGCAAATGAGCGAGTGCCGTGCGTTGCCGAGGGCAGGCAAGTCGACTACCGGTCGCTTCCGCAGTCCGTCAATATAGTAGGGTGTCCGCCCTTTTTACCCAAATGCCAGGTCTGTCCGACTATTAGGTTTGGCGACCTGGCAACCCTACGCGCGGATGTCAAGCGCGTCTCATAAGACAGCGTTTGTATTGTAATCAGCGAGTGTGGTGCCCAGGCAGTGTTCACTATGGAACAGTACAATGCAACTTCTAACTGTGCCCGCGTCGCTTACCACTAAGCATTGCAACCTGAATCCAGCAATCAAGCTAAGCCCACAATAGGGATGTTGACTAACTTTTGGAATTGATTTTGTTTCATAGATAGACCCTATATTCAAATACGAAAATAATAATTTCATTAAAAAATACGTCGTATTTCAATAAAACAATACGTAATTAAAAGTTGTTTTTAGAATTCCCACCAAAACGCACCAAACTGTCACGTGACTATAATTACGTCACAGTCCGATAACAATTCTCGCGCTCCGTCAAAGTGAACCTGATCTTGAGTGAGTTTTTACGAATATGTCAGCTTGTTTGGCGGTCAGTGACGTCATCGCGCTTAATGGCGTTCGCAGTCACGTGATAATAGATATTAAATAACGCAATTTAAATTAATTTTCTTCAATTTATGACGAATATATTCTTAAAATGTTGTTATAGTTTTTAAATACTGTTTTTAATGTATAAAACATAACTTTACATGAATTGGTAATATGTGTCAACATCCCTATTTTAGCAGCGCTGCATTCAGCGACATGTTTTGATGCAAACCGCTGGATTTCAATCCTTAGTAAGGATTGGAATGCTGGAGCAAGAAATCCAGCTGGGTCTAGCACAGTTTTAGCTCTGCTGGATTTAGCGTCATGTGCTAGATTGCTATCCCGACTTACCACCCGCGCCGGCCCACCGTGACTCTGAAACCGGTCTAAGCGCGGCACTTTTTTAATTCTCCCTGTACTGCGCAGTGCGCCGTGCGCTAACACATTAATGTGTTCACACTAGCGCAGTGGACTGAGTTAGCGCAATTGCGTCATGTCTTCTAAGTAAGTTTTTTAGACTACAGAAATGATGACGAAAGCAATAAGAACGATATTCCCCAGTTTTAATGTAAATAGATCAGCACGAGATCTACAGAACTGATAAGAAGAGAATAGAAATCTGAATATCTGGATAAAAAGCCATAAGTTACATTTATGAATATGGTCTAAGAAGTTTATCTATCTGTTTTACCCGTCCAGACCAATATATCACCGCTCTTTCAATTATAAGGTTCTTAATTTTTTGGTCTAAGGAGTTTATCGCTCCTTGGTATCCAACCTGACCGAGACTTCAACGCTCTTTTAGCCATAAGGTTCTTAATCTTTTGGCTGAATGTGGTCTAACAAGTTTAAAGCTCCTTGTTGCCCGACCAAACTAATATTTCAACGCTCTTTTAGCCATAAGGTTCTTAATTTTTTGGCTAAATGTGGTCTATGGAGTTTATCGCTCCTTGTACTCTGTTTACCCCTTTGGGGATTGCAGGCGTGTTTGTTTAAATTATTTGTTTTAATTAGTAAAAATCACATCTGTTGAATAGAAGTATGGACGAGTAAGAAAGAACGTCTAACATTTCTATATCTCTTTTAATCACTTCTGTAATGAAACCTTAGATATAATTTATCACGAACCATATGCTCCGCAAAAGGTAAAAGAAAGCTGTCGAGAATCACACTGGGTTCAATATTACATATAAATAAGAGGCAGATATGTCGTAAACGCGCGATGTGAAGACTGGAAAATGTCCCGATTGGGACCTCTTTTGACATTTGTTTTCATTCACACATGAAGAATGTTTAAATCACGCTATCCTTTTTAAATCGTTGGTCCATGTTGCAAAATGTGTTACTGGGGTTAGAACATTATTTTCGGCTGAAATGCTAGCGTACGACATATCTTTAGTAAAATATCATTTACTGGGAACAAATAAGTAGACATTTTTTTTGTACACTGGTTGAAATGTCATTTCTCCCGATACAATGCAAAGTGCATATCATCACAATAAAAGCAAGATTAATTTATACACGCTAAGTTTACAAACGGCGTCGGTTTCGGTTCTGTTTATAAAGCGTTTAGTTAACAAAATTATATTTAACTTGAATTATGTATATAAGTAAAATAAATAAGGATTACGTTTTGGAATTGTGAGGGGAAATGGATGCTGTTTTTGAAAATGAAGCGAACAGATTTGTAGTTAAATTATTTAAATAATCATGTCCTAAAAATAAACAAGCGAAAAGGGGCACAGTTATTGACATTGTATTATATTTCTTTTAATATATAAATCATATCCTCAGTAAATCAATATATCTAATTAAATTGTCAAATGCTACGTCACAGGTTTACTGTCCAGCGCCAGACACAATTAAAAAAAAAAAAAAAACTAATTTTCTTTAAAAAAAATTATAAATATTCTACTATTGAGATTACAAAAAAAAATTTGCTGACGTATTTTTTCTTATTTTAATAAACAAAAAATGATGAAGATACTGCGCGTTAAAGTACCGCGTGACGTCACTTAGTGTGTAAAATTTAACCGTCCAAGTGACGTAAAGTGCTAAATTTCAGATCTTTGAAGCGCTGTATCTTTGTAATTTTTCGAGTATCAGATAAAGCAAAAAATACGTATTCAATATTTTTTTATAATCTAACATACGGTGTAAAAAAATGTTTTGAGGATAATTACTATTATCATATGTGATAGCAGAAACGGTAAAGTTGTATACATTACATAATCCGAATTAATCAATTCAGAATCCAATAATCTGGAAGCAAAGTGAATATTTCTTAGAGTATCAATGGCCAGAGTTAATAATCAGATAATGTAATGATTTGCTTAACCCAATATAAGTACATTCCTATTAAAGTTATTAACTTCATGTAAAATAAATTATTTAAATAAATTGTACTCAGTCTGAGCCTAACGATATTTCAACCGACGTATTTATTTTTAAAGTCATTACAGCATCCGAAACTTATGACGCAGATTTATGACGTTTTAATTTATTAAATCTACTTTATTTTCAAAAACAGCCCACTTATAGCGATGATGACACCACATACAAGAAATTTAAATACATAAATTGTTTAAAACAATACATTATTTAGAATTGATTTTTAAATAGTCAAAGAAAAATTACAATATAAATTCAATCTAGATTTCAAAATAGCATCGTTAGTTTGTGAGGCAAATACTGAATGACATTAACAAATTGGTGACTGCTGCTTTATCTGATAGTGAAACATTAATATGTCTATTGCAAAATCAGCCCTTAATCATTAATCAATGATTAGTACAAATCGACTTTTAACTGCTTTATGTGCCTCCCCCCATCCCTACTGATCTCATCGCTGATGTAAGGGGATGGTTTGGGGGTTAATACCCCAAATAATCAGTATTTATGTATGTCACCCCCCTATAATTTTAAATTAACATATGAACCCAAAATAATTGGTATAACTATGTATAAGGGGTGGCAATACAGCGGCATTGCTTCAGATCCATCATGTGCTGGAAAGCAGAGGTAAAATTGTGCTGAACTCAGCTGGATTGCTTGATCCAGCATTCCAATTTCTAGTAGGGATTGAAATCCAGATGCATTGAACCAGCACATGTCGCTGGATTCACAGCTAAAATTGTGCTCGGTGCAGCTGAATTGCCGGATACAGCATTGCAATAGGGATGTTGACTGGCAATTCAATTGAGATACTTTTTATCTGTCAAAACTTCATGGATTTTGCACGGGCTTATCAATAAACTGACAGTAAACTTTATGACGTCACTACTTCGTATAGTCAACTGACAAAAATTAAGCAGTTTTTGTAAAATAAATCATAGACTCAATATAATTCAAAATCAGGTTTTACAACGTAATTTTTTTTACGGAATGAGGGTTTTCAAAAATACAAAAACCGCCAGATGGCACGAGGGAGTCTCGTGGTCTTGTCACTGTCACTATTGGCTCCTTGTTGACAGCATGTCAGTTTGGTCTGACAACTAACCAATGAGGAGGGTGACAAGACCGCAAGTCACAGTTACGGCATCTTTTGGATGTTTTAATTCAAAAAACCCTCATTGATATGACAAAATGAAGTATGAACGGTGTCAACACCCCTACCCCTGGAGTGTCCGCCCCGGCGCGCGTGGCCGGCCTCATCACCTGAGCGCGGCGAGCAGCAGCAGCAGCGCGCCCGGCGCCGCGCGCGCAGCCGAGCTGCTGTACTCGCTGCTCTGCTCGCAGGTTCCTGAGGGAACGGGTTAGTGGATTATTACAAAGAAGTTGGCTGAACGGAGGGAGGGAGGGGAGGACGGAACGGAGGTATGGATGAGTTAGCACAAGGCCTTTCGACCTTTTTAATGGGTAAATTAAAATTCGTTCGGGTCTTACAAAGCGTTTCCCTAAGAATAATAATAATGCATTGACGTGGACTTTAGTAGATAAATAAATCATATCAAATTATTGACTTTTTATTAGTAATGTGTGAGATCGTTAAAAAAATTACATCCGCGGATATGGATAGAATACGGATATTTTGTGTTAAGATCCACGGATACAAATCTGAACTTTCTTCTTTCTAACGGTGCGCGAGACCTTTAAACGATTGTTGACGCTACCTTCTGCGACGTTATGTGTTTGGTTTTGGGTATGAGTAAAAAAATGTCTACAACAAAGTTTAGTAATAGTAGTGTAATTTGGAATAATTTTATGATAATAGATGAAAATTAATGAAGTGAAAGATCCATAAAAGTTCCGCCAAAATGTAACGGATACAGACATTTCTTATCCATCGGATATTCACAGCTACTGACACGGATATCAAGCACATTACTACTTATAAAATAAGCTACCAAATCCCTACTCGGCAGATGGGTTAGCATAGCGTTATCGCACAGGACATAGGGGCGTTGGGTAAAGGGAGATTCAACAAATTCGACCCAACTTTTATTATGTTGGGTATAGGGAGATCCCTAGATGGTTGTAGAAATCCTCTTCATCATCTTCCTAGCGTTATGTTCCGTGTTTAGACGGGGTCCGCTTAAACCATGATCCAGGATGTAGCGAGTCTGGTAATTACATTGAAGCGACTGCCGATCTGACCTTCGTAACCCTAAGATAGGGGAACCAGACTATTTTTGGATCATGGTTACAAATCCAAAGTTGTTTGAATTTGTAGGTTTCATCACGATGTTTTCCTTTACTGTCGAGCTCGGAGATCTAGATCGTGTCGAGCTAGTGGTATAAATACGTAGAGATACGTGTCCGGGTTTGAACCCGTACTCCTCGGTTAAGAGGTGCGTGTCCCTGCCATCGAGCTACCACCGCTCAGACATCTTAATACAGGGATGTTTATAGCCATCTCCCTATACTCCCGGTACGTGATGTGTGTATAGGAACATTATGTTAAAAAATACTGAATGACTCTACCTACCCTTTCGGGGATTATGGGCGTGATGTTATGTATGTATGTATGTTAAAAAATTTTGTTGTTATGTAGTCATACAGTATTTACCTTAAATTAATTAATCGCACTTAGTTAAATAGTTATGTAACCTTCTCATTAATTTAATTGTATGTTTCAGTGTGTATAAACGTTGGTAGATCTAATAAATAAATAAATAGGAATGGTTATAGGCTGATGGGGTGGCCCCCGTTACCGTTGAGCGTGAGGTTGTAGGCGCGGTCGCCGGCCAGGCCGGGCAGCACGCCGCGCGCGCACGCGCCGCGCACCGCGCTCAGCGACAGCGCCGTCGCGCCGCTGCGGGACTCTGCGCACCGACAGACAGACATTATTACATGTGGGGGGGTACTTCAGTTATATGTTTATGTGTGAGTCTGGAAATTTGATTCTGTGCGGGTGTGTGTTTTAACTTGGACGTGTATAAATGTACGTATCTTGCGTGTGCGCATGTGAAGGTTCATTAATGTGTGCGTTTGAGACTGGGTGTGTGATTGTGTTCCTGTATGCATGCGTGCGTGTGTAAATGTGCGCGGTGTGAGTGTTTGTATATACATGTGTATACGTGTATTTGCGTGTATGTATCTGGTCGTGCGTGTGCGCGGCTACCGTTGGTGTGTCGCGCGTGGTACACGAAGCAGACGGCGTGCGCGCGCGCACCGCCCCCCGGCGAGGCGCCAACCACCACGTAGCCCAAGGCGCCTTCCGACCAGCTGCCGTAGCACGAGTACACTGGAAATATTCACAATTTTTTTTTAAATCAAATCTAACTAAAAAAATTTTAGGTATCAACAATTAGACTTACAACTTAATAAATATATATATAAAAGGCAGCAGTAAATGGCTGACTGATTTATCGATAATAAGTTCAAACCACTAAACGGATTGCACTGAACATTGGCACTCACATAGTTATTATAACGTAGCCATTCACTAAGAGAGAACTTTCTAAAATAAAGTAGTCCAAATTAACAAAAAATCACAAAGTTATTAAGCATCAAAGTTTTGGAGTGGGAACTTGCGACGTCACTATTTCGTACAAATTGGGATGTTGACACCATTTATATTTAATTTTGAAATATCAATTCTGAAAAAGAAAGTATCCTAGTATGCTGTTAAGCCTTATGATTTTCAATCATATTGAGTCTAAGATTTTTAATTTTACAAAAACTTCTTAATATTAAATCAGTTGACTATACAAACTAGTGACGTCACACGTTGACGAGCCCATACAAAATCTATGAAGTGATTTCGTTTTGACAGCTCTTAAAAAGTATCTCAATTGACTAGCCAGTCAACATCCCTATTGTACGAAAGCGTGACGTCACGCGCAACTTGAATACATTGTATTTTCGTCAATGTTTGACAAATAAAATAAAAAAATACGTGTTCAATATTTTTTTGTAATCTAACTGACGGACGAAACAGAATTTTTTAGTCCTCTTGCCTATTCCTCACCTGTGTTAGCGCAGTTGTCGGTGAACTCGATGGAGTCCTGCGTCGCGCCGCAGCCGAAGCTGACGCGCGAGTAGTCGCCCGCCACGCACTCGGCCAGCGCGGACTCGCCCTCACCTGTAAAACGGACGATAACAATGTTAGTTTGAGTTGCTGACAGTTGCTGGCAGTTGCCGATAGATGCCAACAGTATCTAAGAGTTGATAACAGCTGCGGACAGTTGCTGACAATCGCCAATTATTGCTGACAGTTACCGACAGATTCTGATAGTTGCTGACAGTTGGTTCTGCCAAAATGTAACAGTTTCAAAAGTTTGTGAGTTTTCTAGACAGCTGCTGTGGACAGTTGTTGACAATTACTGGAAGTCATTGCATTTACAGAATGTCGCTGAAAGTTACTGATAGTTGGTGACAGTTGTTGGCAGTTTCTGACAGTTGCTGACAGTTGCTAACAATTGTTTGAAAGTTAATGACTGTTGCTCAATAGTTAATAATATTGCTGACAGTTACTCATAATACCTTATAATTGTCGACAGTTTCTGACAGTTGCTGATAGTTTCTTACTATGGCTTACAGTCATTAACTTGGTGCCGAATTAAAAGACTGTCGGCAATCGTCGGCGGCAATAGATACCGTATACGGTACGGTATACTATACAAAGCGTGTCTCACCTATCGTGATCTGCTGCCTTCTCCTCCGGCGGTCGGCGAGCGAGCTGACGACGGAGTAGCGCCCGAAGATCGGGCAGCGCATCGGCGTCAGCGACGTCGCTGGAACGTTAAGCAGCTCGGTTGAAGCACTGGACCAAACTATGCTCAGCGAAATTCAAATTCAAATCGAGGTCGAAATTTGAAGTCTCAACTTGAAGTTCAATTCGCACTCAAACTCGAGCTCAAACTATATATATATATATATATATATATATATATATATCTATATCTATATCTATATATAACTTCAACGTATATTTTAAAGTTCTAATGTCAATTAAAAAACATATTAAGTTTGAAAGCTGTGCAAATCACTAAAGAATGCCTTGCTCGAAAAATCACTCCCGAATTGTTCTAAAAAGTTCTGAAAATCGAAGATCGAAAAACAAAACTCGGTACTCAAAACTCGGAAATTGTAAGAGCGTAACTCAAAACCGAAATTCTAAACTCGAAAATCGAATCTCGAAGCTCGTAACTCTAAAGTGTAAGAGTCCAGTCCAAGGGTTTAACTCTTATATTGGACTGGTTTTGGACAGTTAACTCGAACTCAATATCCAAATGTAATGAAAGGATTTATGAAATGAAATGATTTATGAAATGGAATGATTTATGAAATGCAATGATTTATGAAATGGAATGAAATAAATAAGCCGTAGCACTCACTGATGAGCGTGACGTAGGGGCGGTCGTCGTCGCGCGGCGCGCACGCGTCCAGCGGCGCGTCCGCCAGCGCGCCCTGCTGCAGCTCCAGCACGCCGCCCTCGCGCCGGTGGAACACCAGGCACACGTGGCCCGACTCGCTGCAGGGGGGGGGACTCATTAATGTCCTCCTAACCGACTGCGGTCTCTACGAGGCCCGCTGCGCAGGAGATGTTATAGTGCACAAGCGTGTGCGCAAACACAGGTGCACTTTCTGTTGCTTCACTCTCATAGTCCAGTGAGACCGGAAAGGTCAGGCGCAGGACTAACAACTTGACGTGCTCTGAAGCACGAGTGTAATAAACCGCCAACTTCCTGACTCCGGATTGTAGTTGAGTAATTTTAATATTAAAATACCCAGTCACAAATAATTTGGCCCGACCCGGAATTTGAACCCGCAACCTCTTTGTTTGGCGGCGCATGCTACCACTAGACCAACGGAGCAGTCACATCCATAAGGACAAATGTGACTTCATTACGACAAATTTTCACAATTATTCTATTAACTTATACGCACTTGTAGTTTCACGAATGTTCGTATAATCACAAGTGCGTACACCCGTTACCGCAAATACGTACGTCTGTAACCACAAACGCGAACTTTCGTAATTAAATAATTACGTATCTTCGCGTACGAACATCTGTGACCACAAATGCGAACATCATAACATTTGTGGTTATGATGATGTATAATGTTCGCATCAGCTCTTCAGGGCAGTACAAATATTTGCCACGTCCCATCATCTCAAACGACCTGTTTATTGCTAATCAATGAGAGTATCTTCCACCCCTTGGTTCATTTAGTCTCTAAAATACATACATACATAACATCACGCCCCGAAAGGGTAAGCAGAGTCAAAGGGGCAGCAAGCCCCTTCAACATTCAGCCAAAAATTAAACTGAGCTTGGTAAGATGGAAAATTGTGAAAAAATAGTGACAGTGGCTAGCTCGTCGCCTACACAATCACATACTCAAAACCCGATATACCATTAGTCGCCTTTTACGACATGCTAGGCATGAAATACAGTTGGCACATGCTAGCTACCATCCATTGCTTCTGGATCAGCTAGTCATTTATGTGAATCAGCTGTTCACTGTCCCATGTTGGTCTAGGACTTAAAGCTGTGCCAACTGTGTTTCTTGCCTAGCATGTCGTAAAAAGCGACTAAAGGTATATCGGGTTTAGGGTATGTGATTGTGTAGTTGACGTGCTAGCCACTTGTCACTACATTTTCACATTTTTCCATCTAACCCAGCCCATTTTTATTTTAGGCTGAATGTGGTTAAAGGGGCCTGCTGCCCCTTAGACTCTGCCTACCCCTTCGGGGATTATGTGCGTGATGTTATGTTATGTTATGTGTTATATAGCTGTTCAGTGCTAAACAATAAGGGTATCTAACATCCTTTGGTTCATAGTCTCTAAAACGCAATAGTCAGTAAACATGGGGTGCGTACCATCCCCTGGTGACGTGCGCGACCAGCTTGATGTGCCGGCGCTCCTTCTGCTCCAGGATGGAGTGGCACACCAGGCGCTTCTCCTCGTACGTGCCGTCCGCTGCGATCACCTGTGCAGAGAAGTCAGTATTAGTGGTTGCAATGTTAGATCCAGCACTCCTGCTGGTTCCATGACAATTTCAGCTGTGCTGGTCCAGCGCTTTAATGATAATTTGTTATTCGAACTGGCGCCCCGGCCCGAGTGAACATTTATTTTTTAACCTAACCTAGCTTTATTAAAAATGTTCTATAGCCTATCTATTTTAATCAGGGATAATATAGGTAGTATTCTAATTGGGATGTTGACACCCATTATATTTAATTTTGAAATATCAATTCTGAAAAAGAAAGTATCGTAGTATGCTGCTAAGCCTTATTGATTTTGTATCATATTGAGTCTAAGATTATTAATTTTACAAAAACTGCTTAATATTAAGTCAGTTGACTATACAAACTAGTGATTATTATTTGAGCTGTCAAAACGCCTACTTCGGCAATATGGCGTTGAGTGACGTCACACCTTAGTACGAAGACATTGGAAGAAGGTCGAATCGTTCTCATTCGTATGTTTATTTGAGTTTTTACCTGTAATTTACTAGAAAAAAAATTGCTTTAAAAGGTGCGCAGTGCCAGAGTGTAAAAGTAGGGATTATTTTTATCAATAGGATATTGAATATCTCAATTAATTGACTCGGGAAAGGGTCTAAAAATGTTTCCGGGATTTATAGTAGCCCCACTCCTCAGGCTGCGAATACTAATCAAAATGCCTATTAAACTGTATAGGTAACGCGAAAAGTCACAGATACCGATACCTGTGACAAAATCGCGTGACTCACCTTGAGCGTAGCGTTTTTGGTGGTAAAGTGGTACTGGTGCTGGTGGTCCAGGCTGAACCACTTGTGGTGGTCCACGATCCAGGACGGGAAGTGGCAGCGGTTGTGCTCGTCGTCGCCTGAAACGTGATATTAATAAATGTGTAAAAAGGATTACAAAAAACCAATGATATATAATTATATATGTCACAGCCGACGTTACATATATAATAAAATATATATGTAACGTCGGCTGTCACATATATAATATTTTATTTTATAAAGGCTCCCAATGTATGTCCCGCCGAGACCGCATCAGGCTCTTAAATAGGCTATTGACAACATATAGTGACTACATATTATAATTTTTTTTATTATATTTGACAGCGCAGGACCAATAGTTCAACGTGCTTTCTGAAGCACGGGGATAAGAAACCGCTTACTTCTTGACTGCGGGCTACTTCTCATTGCAACAAATATTTGTCACGACCCGGGATTTGAATAGGACCTCTTGGTTTTTAGGCGGTGTTTGCTAAGGGTAGACCAATAAGTCAGTCATATTACATGTAATTATGATTCCACCGGCAATGATACGACAGAAACAACTGCTTAAGTCTTGACACAATTGCATAGGTACGTATCACAAACAAAGTATCAATGACAATTCACAGTTAATTGATTATATTATCACAGCTACAACATACTAGGTACGTGTCACAGATACCATATCTGTGATACAATACTCACTGTTAGTCAGCTTCATGATGCGGCTGCCGTCGGTGGGCGAGGACACGCCGTTGCAGGTCGCGTCGCCCGACTGCGCGATGTTGTACGTCATCGTCTTGTCGCTGTGTTGGCCCTTGTAGATGAAGCATCTGAAAGTTGACAGGTGCAAATGATTAAGTAAATAAGCAAATATATACTACGCAAATATACAATGCGACAGTGGAAGGATGCAATTAGCGCTGAAGGATCCACCTACCATGTTCAAATTTATCGTATAGTAAAATGGGGTGCAGTGATGCTAAAATTAAATTTTAATTCTAATTCCATTCTCTCTGCCTACACCGCCAGAGAAATAGCGCGAGGTTCGATAGTTAATTAATTCAAATTAGAATTTCATAAGGCAAGACTCTTTTTGTGAATCTACTCTAGAACTCTTCTGAATAATAAAATAACGATCAAAGGCAACTTGATAAAAAAAATCAATAAACTGACTGAGTAAACTAAAAAGAAATGATTCGCGTAATGAAAAAAAGCAAATCAAAACACGGGACGTTTTAGTCGAATAATAAAATGATCAAACTTTCCGTTTGAAGACGATCCCCTTGATATTCAATTAATCACTTCAATTAAATTAATTAACAGCCATTTTAATTAATATTTGACCCCTTGCCAAGGTAAATTTCTAGTCATTTGATATTCAAGTGACTTTAAAGATGTTCTTAGCTGATGTCAAATTGTTTATCCGTGCCGGTCTTAAAAAGTAGGCGGGACGCAAGATACCTGTTCCGGCATACCTGTTATTTTTCAGTATTTATTACTCTTCACTTAATTGTATGAATATTAAAATGTAATTTAATAACTTCGCAATGTTTTAACATATTTTATTATTGAGACATTTAAACTACCAACAAAAGTCGGGTGGTACTCTGCTTTTTGACAATACTTGTCTTTGAGGAGAGAAACTTCTCAATACTATCCTCAGTAACCCTGGTTTGTCTAATAAGATCGCTCTTGTATTTTTTTTACTAAAATAAACAGCTTATTATATTATATACAGATTATATTATATAGTTGCACGAGTTCTTCTTTTCTAAATGTTATCACACGAACCGTATGTCCCATAGTCTAATTAGTATTTCTTAGTAATGATACCTGGCCGTTGCGATACAAGCTAAGCTTAGTGCAGCGGTCGCTAGTATTAAGTGTTATGTAATGTACTTAATGGCAATAAAGATTTATTATTATTATTATTATTATTATTATATTGCTATTTTTCAGTGAAACCTTCGGAATCGGAACGAACAGCAATGTTACAATGTCTGGTCTGGTTAATTTATGCTTTAATTTAGTAAACATCGTTATTTTATATTTTGGTGTCTGACAAGCCGACTTTATGACATAGTTCAGAGGCAAATATGATCTTAAACCATTGTAAAAGATGTTGTTGAAAAGAGTAACTACCGAGTTTATTGCCGGTTTCTTCTCGGTAGAAGCAACATTGGTAAACGTGGTAGATTCATAATATTAGTTTATTTTCTTGTTGAATTGACGATTTATAAGTGTTTGTTTCAAAGCTATATAAATAAAGAGTATTTTGACTTTGTTTCCACTTTGCTTTTTTGCATAAGTACTGTTTATGTACATACATACATATCATCACGCCCATAATCTCCGAAGGGGTAAGCAGAGTCAAAAGGACAGCAGGCCCCTTTAACCACATTCAGCCAAAAATAACACTGGGCTGGGTTAGATGGAACATTGTGAAAAAGTAGTGACAAGTGGCTAGCTCGTCGCCTACACAATCGCATACCCAAAACCCGATATACCATTAGTCGCCTTTTACGACATGCTAGGCAAGAAAGTTGGCAAATTATTTTTAAGTCCCAGGCCAACACGGGACAAACTGTTTATGTGTCCTATGGATTTAGCAAAGTTATTTTGGCGATGGCACATTATTAGTTTTCACAATCTAGTTTACCTATACGTGTCTTCATCAGAGGCGATCGAGTTCCTTCGCTGCACCTGCGAGATCTGCCCCACCAGGTACCGCGTGGAGCCCTCCTTCCACGTCGCCAGGCACACCAGCTCCTCCACTGGGAAGAGACCAAATAATTAGCCATTAGTAACGTTGTATGTGATGTATCCACTTGGACAATATCCAAATCGTTTTGACTGGCTCGTTAGTCGTGTGGTAAGAGACCCTGGCCACGAAACCGAGGGTCGCGGGTTCAAATCTCGCTAGGGGCAAATGTTTCGTCTGATGAGTATGGACATTTGTACTCGAGTCATGGATGTTTATAAACGTATTTAAGTATGTCTATCAGTTCACCTAGTATCCATAGGACAAGCACAAGCGTAGTTTGGGACTAGGGAATTGGTGTGTCAGTCTGGAGAATGTATTATTTATTTATTTTTTGCGGATTTTCATTTTGCTTTTTTTTTTGTACAACACGCCCACAACCCCCGAAAGGGTAGGCAGAATCAAATGAGCGGCAAGCTCTGAGCAATGGAAAATAGTAAAAAGTAGTGACGAATATCTAGTCCGTCGTCTATATAATCTCATATCCAATACACTACAGTTTAATATTAATAATTATATTAACCCAGATGAACCTACCGACCCATACATGGGTTCGTAAAGATAAAATAATTTACCCTCACTATTTGATTTATTTAAACCAAATTACACAAGTATTTAGAAGCTTTAGTGGATAACTGTTAATTGTAATGACAAGTAATGCAGTGAATTGATTAGTTTCTTGGTGTTACATGTGATTGAAAATATTTTCATTGGAAATTGTAAAACATGTCCTCAAAAAGGTAAGTTTATAATATATTATTGATATAATTAAAAAAATATAGAAGTAAAAATTTAAAATAAGTAACATTTTAGTATTGATGTTGAAAATAAAATAATAAAAACCTAACTTTTTGACACTTTTATATGGCCGCAAGTTCTATGAACCCATACATGGGTCTGTCGGCACAACCATTATAGGTACATTGAAAGTTTTAACTAATTTTTTTTTCCTATTTCAGATCAAAACCTTTATCAATGCACGAAATTTTGAATGAGTTAGATAATAGTGTTGCCCTGGTCCCAGAATGCATAATATTTGAACCACCAGATAACGCTAATACTCCTGTTACTGATGAAGATTCGGGAGAAGCGGATAATATTGTCATACATAACCTGCCTAGTTCAATTTTACGTGCGCAGCAGGTGCTGAAGCTACTAATGGCAATCAGATTGATTCCGAATGGGAGACTAAAGATGACATTTCTTTGGCTAGTTTACAGAAAAGATCTTGCTTTGAACAGTCGTTTCTGTTGAAGCCAAGGCCAACTACATCTACCGAACTAAAGATACAGTAATTCGTCCTCCATCGGTGCAAAATAAAACCTACCAATGGAGGAATCGACATAGATCAAATGATTTTCCTAGTTTCCAACCCTTAGAAGGCCCCAACAATATGTTACGTTCTCCGATAAACTATTTTGACCAATTATTCAATGACAAAATTATAAATATGTTTGTGAAATATACCAATTTGTATGCATCTCAAAAAATAAACCAGGCAATGTAACTACCGGTGAAATGATATCTTTTATTGGAACATTTCTTTATAGTGGATACGTATGCTTGCCAAGACGTCGTATGTATTGGGAAAACTCGTCCGATTGTGAATTAGAATCATTTTCTTTGATAATTGTTTTACATCTATCCCTCTTTTACACGAATGGAAAAACAGGGATTTGAAAGCGACTGGCACAGTTCGTAAAAATCGAGTCTCATGTGCCCATTGCCATCCAACCAGGCTTTCAAAAAATCTGACCGTGGAAGCTTTGCTTACAAGGCAAGTTTAAAAGAACAGATACTTGTTTGCAAATGGAATGATAACAGTGTTGTTACCGTTGCCTCTAATGTGGAGTCTGTTGAGCCTTTACTAAAAACAAGGCGTTTCTCCTAACATTTGTAAAAATATGTACATGTTGCCAAACCCATTGTCAAAATATATAATGAAAATATGGGAGGGGTTAATCGTTCCGACCAGAATATAGGCCTGTACAGGACCAGCATCAGTGGCAAAAAATGGTATTTTCCTTTATTTTGTCACAGTATTGATATGGCGCTGCATAATTTATGGCAAATGTTTCGTGTTGATGGTGGTTCTCCTTGATCACCTCGGTTTTCGCAGATTTGTTACAAGAGCCTTATTAGAAAGAAACAGAAGATGTGAAAAACGTGGACCTTGTCCTGCACCTAAAAGCCACCTTGAAAATATACGATACGATAATATGGGTCACCTAATAAGTTATGATAGCAAGATTTTGAAATGCAAAGTGTGTAAAAGAAACTGTAATTATATTTTCGTGAAGTGCAATATACGTTTACACCCTAAAGAGTGTTTTCTTAGTTACCATTCAGTATAAAATGTTCACAAAAACTTAAATGTCACTAAAACAATAAAAAATAATACTTTCTTTGCAACAAAAAGTCTTCTCAAAAACTTGTTAGGAAATAGTACAAGTTATGCCGACCGACCCATATATGGGATGTCATTTTCCAGCATTTCCGAGGATCACTGATTTTTTTTATTATTTTTTCTACAATACTGAGGCAATAATTATAAATATATAAAAAAATCGTAACTTTCTAGGACAAAAATAGTTTCAGGCTTATCTGGGTTAATCAAAATCATCATCCTCTTGCCCTTCTTCCAGTTCACCTGGGGTCGGCGCAGCATGTCTTCCTCTCCCACACGTCCCGGTCAGCCTTCATCAAGCTATCCTCTCCCATTTCACTCATATCATCTTTCACACAATCCATCCGTCTCTTATTTGGGCTTCCTCTTCCTCTCCATCCACTAACATTCATACAATTATATTGATCAAAATACGAAGTCAGAATGAGTACGGGAATCGAACCTGCGTAACTTGCTTTTGACACGAAGCCTGAACCTTTGGCTCAATATTAATTACTAGCTGTGCCCGCGGTTTCCCCCGCGTTAATGGTTAATGTTATATAGCCTTATAGCCTTACTCGATAAACGGGCTATTTAACATTGAAATAATTTTTCAAATCGGATCAGTACATAACATTACGCCCGTAATCCCCGAAGGGGTAGGCAGAGTTAAAGGGGCAGCATGCCCCTTCAGCCACATTCAGCCGAAAATAAAGCCAGCCTGGGTTAGACAGAAAATTGTGAAAAAGCAGTGACAAGCGGCTAACCTGTCGCCTACACAATCACACACCCAAAACCCGATATACCATTAGTCGTCTTTTATGACATGCTAGGCAAGAACCACAGTTGGTATATTCTTTTTAAGTCCCAGACCAACATGGGACAGTGGGCTGGGTTGGATAGAGAGCTGTAAAAAAGGAGTGACAAGTGGCTAGCTCGTCGCCTACTCAGTCACATACCTAAAGCCCCGCAAACCATTAGTCGCCTTTTACGACACGCTAGGCAAGAACCACAGTTGGCACATTCTTTTTTTTTTGTCCCAGATCAACATGGGCCAGGTTCAGACCAACATGGGATGGATCAGTAGTTTCTGATATTAGCGCTTTCAAGCAAACAAACAACTCTTCAGCTTTATAATATTAGTATAGATAGTGTCTAACCGTTGCTCTCTGTCCCAGGCACGTCAGGGCAGGCCATGTACCGGAGGAGCAGACGAGAGTCGTCTGTGCAGGCCTCGGCCCGCGACGGCGGGTTCACGCAATCACCTGTACCTCTGGAAACAGCAAAAACAGTCAATTAGAAGATGATCACATATAAAAGCCAGGGTTTGTTAACATGGGATAATGCCCTCCTAACCGATATCGGTCACGGCGGCCAATTTCAATGAAGATTAGCCAACTGCGCAGGAGATATCATAGTGCACAAACGTGTGCGCAAATGTTGTCCCCGTAGCCACAGGTATGTCAATCAATACTTTTCTCATAGCTTTCAACTAAAAAATAAACCTTTTAATCTCTTACCTAGTATCGCCCAGTGCCTTACTTAGTATCGCACTGTCACTGATACATTTACCTGTTATAAGGGTATTCGCACAGAGTCTTGCTTAGGGTCGTCCTGCGTCTTAACTAATATCATACAGTGCCGTATCTAGTATCGCCTGTAACTGTAGGAGCACTGTTTTACAATATATTTCAGATGTATCCACACAAAGACTTACCTAGTATCGTCTGCGCCTTACCTAGTACCCCCCTGTAACAGATCCACATACCTGTTATAAGTGAAGGTGAATGGCGCCGGGTGGAAGGGGCAGGGCTGCGGGACCGGGCGCGGCTCCTTGCGGAACATGGAGAAGAGGGGCGCGTCCCCGCTGATCTGCTCGCAGATCGATGAGAGGGAGTCCTTGGTCCAACTTGGGCCTGGGGGTAGTTGTGAAAGAGGTCAGTTAATAAGTAGTACATTAAGTTGTTTAGAGGCAAAAACGGACTCGTAAAAAAGAAGGACTCCACGCTGTTATACTATAGCGTGAAGCCAGGTTTATGCATGTGTGAGTGAGATACTTATGGATACCAGTTAACGGATATCTGTCATTTGGAGCGCTTACCCGCGATCCCTGCTCTTTTCTTCGCATTTTGCTTCCTAGCGTTAAGTCCCGTGCTTAGACGGGGTCCGCTTAAACCATGATCCAGGATTTAGCGAATCTGGTAATTACATTGAAGCGACTGCTGATCTGACCTTCGTAACCCGTAAGTTTGGGGAACCAGACAATTTTTGGATCATGGTTACAAATCCAATCCTGTTTGAATTTGCAGGTTTCATCACGACGTTTTCCCTTACAGCCGAACTAGTGGTATAGATACGTATATAGATTTGAAAATCCAGAGGTACGTGCCCGGGCTCGATCCCGCACGCTTTAGTTACGAGGCGTGTGTCCTTACCATTGAGCTACCACCGCTCTCTACACGCATCTACCTCGTATAATCCCCGCACACAGCCTTCAAACAAATCCTCCGTTTACTTAAGAGAGCGAGTGTGTGTGAGGGATGGTACAAAGATCTCTCACACACACTCTCATATCATAGACTCATAGTATTACTATCAAATGGATTAAAGTTACTCACTTTCTTTATACTGAAGCACATACTTGTGTTTTTCATGTATCACCATGCATTTGTATGAATCGTCGCTCCTGAAACGAGACAATGTCACGTTAGTGTTAAACCTCAAAATCCTTATTTTGTTATTATTAATAATCTATACTTTATTATAAGTATAGATTATTATTCTGTAGAGAGGTCAATTCTGTACATGAAATATATTTTTAAAATAACTATCAGGGGGTGATTAGTGATCGATACTGATGCCAAAAATGCCATCAGTAAAATTTTTGTCTGTCTGTCTGTCTGTCTGTATGTTCCTTATAGAAACAAAAACTACTCGACGGATTTTAACGAAACTTGGTACAATTATTCTTCATACTCCTGGGCAGGTTATAGTATACTTTTCATCACGCTACAATCAATAGGAGCAGAGTAGTGAAGGGAAATGTTGGGAAAACTTGAGAAGTTACTCCATTTTTTAAGCTTCCGTCGCATGTGCAGCCTTAATGGTTAAAGTTACATAGAAATCATGTATGACGGAAATAGTCTTTATAATATTAACCATAAATGCGGGTGACACCGCTGGCACAGCTAGTAAATAATATTTTTAATAATAATTAAGACGTTCAACGGAAAGCAGCTTTCATTGTCAAATAAAGGCAAAAGCATGGACTTTTTTTATTTATATCTGTCCCAAAAATACCATGACAACCGTTAAAAATAACATCCACAATTAATTTTACAAGGAACCCTTAACGTTCATATACGTGTATACACTGCTCGTAATCTCCCGGTGCTTATTAACAAAAACGAAAATGATTCTTCTTCAAACGGAGTATTGAACACCTTTGTAAAGTTAGCGCGAATCGACATCATTATTTTTCTTTGTTGTACCAATAATACATACGGAATCACACATCAAACATGGCCGATTTATTAACCAAGATCAGTGTTGCAAAGAGAGAATTTTCTCTCCTGAAACTTTGTTGTCGCTTCAAATTCTCCTAATATAAAATCAATGATATTTTTATTTGTTATTTGATCTCTTCGCATTTTCCTTGTAGCGTCTTTCGAACGGAAAATCCGTCTTAAAGATTTCTTTGAGCAAACAAATTCGTTTGTATATACTTTTGAATGAATACACACAATATTGAGCTACCTATGTGGAACTAAGTACATATTACGTACTCATCACTATCTAGGCCATAGGTTCCCAACCTTTTTGGATTACCGCCCCCTTTACATAATATACCAATTTCATATATCTGTATATTATTATCTACTAGCTTCTGCCCGCGGCTTTGCTCGCGTGGTAGATCGATAAAACATAGCCTATATGTTATTCGGGTGTGTAAGCTATATTATTGTAAAGTTTCATGAAAATCCATTTAGTAGTTTTTGCGTGAAAGAGTAACAAACATCCATACATCCAACTTTCGCGTTTATAATATTAAAGGGATTAAAAATTACAAATTAGTTGACTCGCTGTTATCGCGCAACTCATGGGCGTGGCTGAGGGATAAACATCTTAGACGGCTAGATGATATTTTTTCCTAAAAATACGCTATATAACTTTCTAAAATAGGTATTAGCCGCGACCGTTTCTTTAACTGTCATAATGCCCCCATTTGCCTTTAGGGCTCGCTATCGCCCTCTCGAAAGTCTGCAGCGCCCACTAGGGGGCGGCACCGCCCCCGTTGGGAACCTATGACTAGATATTAATTCGCAAAACGTTCAAGTCTGTAATGAAATACAAACAGCTTATTATTTTAGTAGCAATTTATTATTTGAATTGTGAGAATATATGGATAGGTACGTATATATTAGATTATTCACCTCCAATTATATTATTACCAAGAAAAGAAAAATAAAGTATAACTAATATTTACTCGAGTCGTCGTATTAATTTATCATTTAATACTGATATATATCATAGAATCTTATTATGTTTATAAACTTATTCTATTAACTTATTTATACTGTCGACATGTCTCAGACCCGCATTCTCTCCTAAATCTTTTACGTACCAATAATAGACCAAGAACCTATTTAAACTGAATGTGAGTAGTTTCTGGTGATAAGCCCGGTAATTTAAAGCGTCATTTTTTCATAAACATTTAGGATGTAGCGCAAGCTGCATACTCGCCTAAACATTTACCAATCTATCTTACAACCGCATTCTCTCCTTACGCTTTCACTTCTTACGCTTCTCCAATATTAAGCCCGTTTTCTTCCCTCCCCTAACTCTTTTATCAATTTATCTTAAGCCTGCATTTTCTCTTTACCAATACATGTTAAAGCCGCATTCTCTCCTAACCCTTTTATTTACCTGTCATAAAGCAGAAACTTGTCGTATGACTCGCTCTCCGCACACTCCCCCTTGGACTGTATGTGGGTGGAGTTGATGGCGATGAGCCCAGGGTACCCCGACTGGAACCAGCTGCCGGTCCAGCTCGCTGGGAATGTGCAGCCGCCGCCTGGAAAGAGAGGGATAGAGTTATACATCTGTTATTGTCGCACAATGATAAGTACATAAGTAAATAGATTGTCGTCGCCTGAAACAGAGGGAGAGAGGGATAGTTATGTGTCTGGTTTTGTCGCACAATTATACATACATACATTTGACTGGCCCGTTGGTCGAGTGGTTAAAGACCCTGGCCACAAAGCCCAGTGTCGCAGGTTCAAATCCCGCTAGGAGCAAATGTTTCGTGTGATGAACATGGACATTTGTATTCGAGTCATGGATGTTTATAAACTTATTTAAGTATGTCTAGCCTTTATCTAGTATCCATAGCACAAGCATAAGCTTAGTTTGGAACTAGGAAATTTGTGTCAGTCTGAAGAATTTATTTTTTATTTTATTTATTTATATCAACACGCCCGCAATCCCCTAAGGGGTAGGCAGAGGCAAAGAGGCAACTAGCCCCTCAACCACATTCAGCCAAAATTATAAGTAAATAAGTAATATTTTGCGTCTATCTACTTGTCGCACGACGTGAATAGTAAATAATAGTAATAGAATTGAAAATCTTTCGTAACGGTTCAATGAAATCTTCTTATATATAAAAACGAATTGCTGTTCGTTAGTGTCCCTAAAACTACAAAACGGCTTGACCGATTTGGATGATTTTAGTTTAAAAATTTATGTAATAAATATGAAAACATTGCGAGGAAAATAATAAACGAAAATCCGAGAACAGGATTAATGAAAAGTGGTATGGTTTTGTGTAATCATTATATTTATTAGTGAAGCGACACACTTCATTATTTATACCTCTTTTAAAAAAATATTTAGAAAGAACAATATAAAAGGCACGGTTAAAGTTAGTACTTATGCAGAAAATTAATTTAATCAAAATTAAATAAATAAAAAGTACATTAAGCTCGTTGGTGAGTGTGTGTTTAAACTCCTTCACTGATTTCAAAAATGTTTAAACTCCGTGAAGTTTGTAGTAAAGCGGTAGTATCAAGAAAAAAAAATATGAATGTCAAACATAATAAGTGTCAATGTCATAATCGCAGTTTATCACTTAAATTTTGAAATGTTAAAAGTAAATTCATTATTCGTACCCCCACCCCACATTTTTATCCCCAACTACCACTGTTGTACCCCCCTTTGTGTATCTCTTATTAATAAAAAAGTTATACTTTCCCGCCATTCCGCCCGCCATTTTCCCCGCGATATTATTAATCTGTGAAATGTTTTGATGGCAGTAATGGTTTTTACAACCGCAGGCGTCAGCACAAAGGAATAAAGACCTATACAGCCTCTATAGTTTTGTCGATAAAAAATATAGCTTTACAGCCATCGTAAACTGCTATGATAAGTCGTAAACTTGCGGTGGTAGCTATTAGGAGTACAGAACAATAGTTTTATGGGGTGGTTACTGTGGCTTCCTTATCAATTACGAGTACATACTGCGGACAAGTTGATGTAATTTCAAGTTGTATCACACTAATATTATAAAGGCGAAAGTTTGTGAGTGTGTGTGTGTGTGTGTGTGTGCTGAATATGGATGAAATTTGGCCGAGATAGATTATACTCTGGAATAACATATGGGCTACTTTTTATACCAGTAAAATGCAGAGTTTCTGTAGGATACAGAAATATTAGTTTACGCGTGCGAAGTCGCGGGAAACAGCTAGTTGTTACATAAAATAATAGGTGGTTGAGTCACGCTGGAGCCGCATCGGTGTCGGCACCGGGCCAGCTCGAGGTGCGTCCTTAGAGACGACCGACGTAGTAGCCCAGTAGTACCGATCGACGTTGTACACCCAGACACAGAACAAACACAAGTATTCATCATACGAATGTCTGTCCTGGGCGGACATCGAACTCAAAACTCTTGGCGAATGGGGCAGGGTCACTACCGAATGCGCCATCGAGCCAGTCAATAGCAATAGATTCTACTATCAATTCTGGACAAACAATTTTCAAATTACGTGTAAACTAGAAATAAGGTTGTACCTAATTACCCAATTCAATGCAGACTGTTACACGCAATAACTGGTACAGCAATTATCGCTTTAACACTTTTTGTTGTCATAAATAGCACAATACTCATGAAAATATAGTTCCCTATCAGTAAAAAATCATAGATCATAAATTCTATGAACAAATTCAATAGGGCCACACTTTCAAAGAAGTTTAATTTAACAGCGAAATTCGATAGACATTCAAAACCGTTTTGAACATTATTATTATTGCCAACGAACCGTCTAGTTGGGAGGGGAGAAACAATAGTGCTTTCAATAATACTAGGTTTATTCATTTGAGCTAGGTCTAGCGGTATTATTGCGATTCCATTTCTAATTATTGAAAAATTAAAAAGAAGTGCCATGTTTGGTCTAAGCGACGAGTGTAGACCGATTTAGTGCATCATCCTAGCGTCATGTCCCGTGCTTAGACGGGGTCCGCTTAGACCATGATCCAGGATTTAGCGAGTCTGGTAATTACATTGAAGCTACTGCCGATCTGACCTTCGTAACACTAAGATAGGGAAACCAGACAATTTTTGGATCTTGGTTACAAATCCAAAGTTGTTTGAATTTGCTGGTTTCATTATGATGGTTTCCCTCACCGTCGAGCTAGTGGTATAAATACGTACATAGATTTGAAAAATCCAGAGGTACGTGCCCGGGTTTGAACACGCACTCCTCGGTCAAGAGGCGCGTGTCCTTACCATTAAGCTACCACCGCTCTGTAGACCGATTTAGTTTTATCCGTTTAATTATAACTTCTTGCACAAAAATAGTACATACATAGTATCATCCTCGAACGGGTAGGCAGAGTCAAATGAGCAACAAGCCCGTTTAGTTACATTTAGCTAAAAATAATACTGGTCTGGAAAAATTGTGGAAATGTAGTGACAATTGACTAGCTCGTCGCCTACACAATCACATACCCAAAGCCCGATAGTATTAGTCGCCTTTTACGACATGCTAGGCAAGCAACACTAGCACATTTTTTTAAGTCCCAGACCAACATGATTGGTACGGCGGCCATATTGTGTAACATATTTTATTTCAATTAATTTATATAATTTTGACTGGCTCACAATATTGAGTTAGCTCACCAGCTCGATCGCGCATTCGGTAGTGACCCTGCCCCATGCGCCAAGAGTTGTGTTCGATCCCCACGCAGGACAAACATTCGTGTGATGAATACTTGTGTTTGTTCTGTGTCTGGGTGTTAATATCCAATATTTAAGTTTCTATTTGTAATACCACAGTTGTTTCTGACATCCGTAACACAAGTGCGTAAGCTACTTAGCTCGGAGTCAGATCAATGTATGTGATGTCGTCGGATATTTATTTTTTATTTTTACCTACGAATTGTTAAGTTTTTTTACACAAAATACCATCTACGTTACCAAACCCGTCAATGTGCTTGCCGCATCAGTATGTGTATGTATAAAATAAAAAATAATAAATAAATTCTCGAGACTGACACACCAATTCCCCAGTTCCAAACTAAGCTTATGCTTGTGCTATGGATACTAGGTGAACGGATAGACATACTTAAATACGTTTTTATAAACATCCATGACTCGAGTACAAATGTCCATGTTCATCACACAAAACATTTGCCCTAGCGGGATTCGAACCCGCGACCCTTGGTTTCGTGGCCAAGGTTTCTAACCACTCGACCAACGGGGCAGTCAAATGTATGTAAGGATTATCAAGCTACCTAGTTGTTCTGCCCGCTACCGCCTATGGCTTACACCCCCCAGACCCCATTGTTTCACGGCGCGCTATGTGAACACTACGAGGCCAGGTGCGAGCCAGCATTTCCGATTCGTATTACAACTTTTGTGTGCTGATTTTTAGAGGTCCGCGGGGAGAGAAATAAACGAACTAAGTATGGTAGTAGAGTACCTTTTTTTGGTTGAAGTAGAGTATTATTTCGGGACAGTGATAGGTTAGTTAGAGTAAGTACGCGCCCCAAATGCGAGGGATGTCGGTTCAAACCCCGACATACGGATTTTTCAACAGATACATACTTACTACAGATACAAGGTCGTTTAACCATACATATTTTCGTCTCCCCCGTAGTCTACCCTAGAAAACATCGACCTAGGAACGTCCTCCTAAAGCCCGACGACGCAATCACGCCAGCCATGACGCCGGCTCAGCAGCTCGCGACACAGTCCAACACTTCAAGTCGCCCGTCGTTCCGTCCTCGGGCGAGGACTCGCGTCGCGCCGCCCCCGCTAGCTCCTTATTCGCGTAACGGCCCGGCCCGGTCGTTTCTATTTCCAAATCTACGTGCGTCTGCCCTTTCCTAGCAACGTCCTGAGCCGAGGTTTGAGCCCCATAGGGGGCGCCCTCAAGCTGTTGCCTAAATTTTTAGGGGTGAGAGTTTTCCGCTCCCCCGCCATCCGGTAGCAAGGCCGCCTTCGGCCAACTACCGATGTCCTCTCAAAAAATACTTGATAATTAATAAACCAAGAAACAGTAACCTCATCATCTTCCTAGCGTTATGTCCCGTGTTTAGACGGGGTCCGCTTAGACCATGATCCAGGATTTAGCGAGTCTGGTAATTACATTGAAGCGACTGCCGATCTGACCTTCGTAACCCTAAGATAGGGGAACCAGACAATTTTTGGATCATGGTTACAAATCCAAAGTTGTTTGAATTTGCAGGTTTCATCACGATGTTTTCCCTCACCGTCGAGCTAGTGGTATAAATATGTACATAGATTTTTTAAAATCCAGAGGTACGTGCCCGGGTTTGAACCCGCACTCCTCGGTTAAGAGGCGCGTGTCCTTACCATTGAGCTACCACCGCTCTCTCGTTACTGAAACCAAGGAACAGTAACCTGCTGCAATCAATTTCCGCCATAAATAAAATTAACTTAGGTTGAATAGAAAAACTAACTAACTAAACTTCACGCCACTTCCCTAGCGGGGTAGGCAGAGAGAACCGAACGCCATATGGCACGATCCTTACACACCTCACTCGCCTCTTCAACATTCATGATCCTTTTCATACAAGCTCTACGGTTTTTATGACTACTAACATCACCTTCTTTTAATACACGACCAATCTGGTTGAATAGAAAATGCAGAAAAAGTAGTGCCAAGCGGTCAGCTCGTCGCCTACACAAACATAAACCTAACATCCAATACACTATTAGTGGCTGTTTACGACATGATAGGCAAGGAACACTGTCGGCACATTATTTTTACTCCCAGACTAACATGGGACTTCCGTTTCGCAACTCATAGAATACTTGCCTATACGAACATGACATTACTCAAACGTTTAATATCCTTTCAACTCTTTTCAATTAAACAAAAACCAAATCCTCAAAAATGAATTAATATGGAATTCTCTATACCCAACCCCGACTCGCACTTGACCGTTTCTTCCCATGACCTCGAACCAGTATTAAGTTATTCATACGCTTCCCAAGAACCCATTCTTGGATATTATATCCGTCCATTGTATGTCAAACTGTATGAAACATGTTCCGAACAGCTAAGTTTGAGTTTTTAATGCAAGACGTTGATGAAGACGAAGGAAATTGCCAATTTAATGCCAAAGTTAAGCTACGTCCGCAACGGTCGAAATTTTGATAAGTGACCGGAAATGTAGCCTTGTCTCTTGCTTAGGAAGGTATGGAGCTACACGCAGAATGAATTTGTAACTACATACATATATATATACACGCTAAGCGTGTGTAATATATTACAACTAAGCAATTTATCCATCGTACGCGACCTATTTGGTGGCGGTTGGCCATCAGTCAGTGGCAAAATACGTACTATCTGAATAATGTCCCCAAGTAAACTGTATATGTGACAGGCTTATAGTGTCCTATAGTACAAATTACTAACTATAACTATGCCGCCAAAACACAAGCTCTATCACACGCCTAGCGTGTCCTATATCAAACATTATTATATACTGGCTGTGCCAGCGGTGTCACCCGCGTTTATGGTTAATATTATAAAGACTTATTCCGTCATACATGATTTCTATGTAACTTTAACCATTAAAGCTGCACACGCGACGGAAGCTTAAAGAATGGAGTAACTGCTCCCGTTTTCCCAACATTTCCCTTCACTACTCTGCTCCTATTGATTGTAGCGTGATGAAAAGTATACTATAACCTGCCCAGGAGTATGAAGAATAAATGTATTAAGTTTCGTTAAAATCCGTCGAGTAGTTTTAGTTTCTATAAGGAACATCCAGACAGACAGACAGAGAAAAAAATTACTGATTGCATTTTTGGCATCAGTATCGATCACTAATCACCCCCTGATAGTTATTTTGAAAATTTATTTCATGTACAGAATTGACCTCTCTACAGATTTATTATAAGTATAGATTCTAGAGTCTTCTTCTAACTTCACAACACATTAAGTCTATCACACGCCTAGCGTGTCCACAGACACATTACTATTTCTAACTGTATAACGCGCCGTACACATTATTATGACCCTCACATTTTTACACAGCTAGCGTTAACACACTCAGAGTCTCCCAAAGTAAACGAATTATACCACACGCCTAGCGTGTCCTATAGTACAACTACGATTCATCCACCGCACAGACAAAGGCGTATTTTCCGTCCGTCTGTCTGTCAGCGGCTAATTGTTTACGTCGCGATCTCGATGATTGTTCCCGATTTTAATAATTCAATCTTGTTTAATCACGGCCTGAGTGGCGGTACGGTAGGGTTGGCAAAAGTTAATGTCCCATGTTGGTGTGGGGCTTACAGAGAATGTGCCAACTGTGTTCCTTGCTTAACATATCGTAGCATGCTTGAAAGTCGAATGATGTAATATGAATAATGTACTAGATGTTGTGTTTGTGATAATGAAGGTGACAAGCCAGGGTTTTTCACCATTTTCTATCTAATCTAACTGAATTTTATTTTTGGATTGATGCTGTTAAATGATATTAAGGCCTATTGCTCCTTAAACTCGGCCTACCCCTTCAAGGGTTGCAGGTGTAATGGTATGTAGAACCTTACATACAATCTGTCACACGCACAATCCTCGAAGAGGTAGACCCAGTTGGATTAGCAGCAAGCTCATTTAACCAGTTTTAAGATTGAATACTTTTTAAATGACAAGTTAATATGTTTAACTTCATAATGAAGTGTTCGCCTGCAGTGTTGTTACCTAGTAAGTGTAGATTATTAATTACGAAATTGTCAATTTTGGCATTTAAAAGAGTAATTATCGAGTTTATTGCCGGTTTCTTCTCGATAGAGTCTAAGGAACCGGTGGTAATGTTTTCTTTTCTGTTTAAATTGGCTATTTATAAGTGCTTTTTGAAGCCTATATAAATTTTTAGATATATATGCTAGGAAAGAAACACAGATGAAATATTTTAATCTCCCTGACCAACACGGCAGAAAAGCTTTAAAATAGGACACAATCAATTTAAATTTCCGACTATGAGTGACATCGACACCCCTACAGCCCCGCTATCGGGAAGCCATTTTGTCAAAGAGGCCGTTAATTAATTTTAATAAAACGCCAGTGGGCGATTAATTCAGCTGTTTTATACAGCCAATACTCATTTCGGTAATACCGCGCTGATATGAATGACTCAGACATTGCGCTAACTCAGTAGCTGAGTAATATAATAAATAACAACCAGACTACATCACATAAATTGATCTGAATCCAGCTAAGTAGCTTCCACTTGTGTTACGCATATCAGATTCAACAGTGGTATTACCAATATATAGGTACTTAAGTATTAGATATAAACCCCACACGGAACCAACACAAGTATTCATCACACGAATGTTTGTCCTGGGTGGGGATCGAATCCACAACTCTTGACGCATAGGGCAGCAGGGTCATTACCGAATACGCCATCGAGCCAGTCTCGGTGTCAACATCCCTATTACACAGTAATCATATTTTCTATGGCCAAAATAAGTATGTAGAATATTAAATGTACAAACATTGACAAAAAAACCGTCGAATTAAGATCCTCCTCCTTTTTTAAAAGTCGGTTAACAAATAAATTAAAACACACAAACATGTATTTTCAACCAATTTGTAATATACAATAGTATACCACATCAAATAGAATATTAATTGGTTCTCTCTATATAGGAGAATTGCCTCTAAGTAGGGTTGCCATATTGCAAAATTTTTGGGTTCTTCTCAATATTGTGACGGAATTTTGGAAGTTAGGACTTTTAGTATCCTTACAAATCTATATATTAATATTAGTAAAGGCTGTATATTTTATAATCCAGGTAGTCTTTTGGATCGCTGGACATAAATAATAAAAAAAAAACGAATTATGAACGAATTTGAACAATTGGCGGCCACTAGTATGTCATAAATTATGACTAAAGTTTAAACTCTGAGATTGGAATAGGATACTTTTTATCCCGACAAAAATCATGGGACACCCCAAGGTTTTATTAAAGTTTGTATGGGACAACGTGATTCCTTGGTCAAATATACTAAAAAAATAATTAAACAGAAGTCAACGCGGACGAAGTCTGCAAAGTTTGCAAAACAAATTACAAATTGAGACAAAATCATAGGATTTTTGAATAAAAATAAGTTATTTTAAATTTACACCTGGTAACCCTACTTTTAAGGCATAACTGAAAGTTGGTGTAATCAACATACGCCTGACTCTTTCTAGCATATAATATAAGGTTTAGTGTGAGAGAGAGGGATTCAGGCGAGAACGTTCATTAAACATTCAGAAAATTAAACTCAATCATATTATTTTCAGCCGTCTAAACGGATGGGTTTATACCATAAGGATATATCGGCCATATGAAAATATTATAAGGATCTTATTTCTATTAGTTTTGAAAATATGTTTTCAGTATATCTCAAATAAATATATAGTAATAATATATAGGTATTATTTCAAAACTTCAGTCATGAATGAATGTTAGATTAGAATGTCGTTAAAAATGTACAAACTCTTTCCTTGCCTAGCATGTCGTAAACGCGACTAATTGTATTATAGGTTTTGGGTATGTGATTGTACGAGCTAGTCACTTGTCACTACTTTTTCACAATTACATCTAAACCAACTCACTTTTATTTTTGGCTGAAAATTAGACGCTTACTGTTCCTTGTACTCTGTCTACCCCTTCGGGGATGACAGACGTATTAGTATGTATGTATGTATGTTACGTCTAAATATAAATACATTTATACCATTAACTCAGAGGCTAGTTTGGTTAAATGTGGTTTAAGGATCTCATTACTCCGTGAACTCTGTCTACTTGGGGATTTCAGACGAAACAGTATGTATAAAATACATACATACATAACATCACGTCCGTAATCCCCGAAGGGGAAGGCAGATGTGGCAAATGTACTATAACCCAGTCAAAGGGGCAGCTAGTCCCTTTAACCATTTCCAGCAAAATATAAAACAGTGCTAGGTTAGATGGGAAATTGTTAATTGTAGTTACAAGTGGCTAGTTCGTCGCCTACACAATCACATACATACCCAAAACCCGATATACCATTAGTCGCGTTTACGACATGCTAGGCAAGAAACACAGTTGGCACATTCTATTTAAGTCCCAGACCAATATGTGACCCTAGATTAACATGGGACGGTATAATTCATCCCTCTTGCATAACCCCATCCCTCCAGTCGCACCCAAATTAAAATTAAGAAAACCTTTGACGATCGCGCCTAACTCCATTATACTCTGCACGGTACTCATATACTGAGACGTATGTAAGAGTGAGTATTGTAATACTAATGGCTTACTCGACTGCGCCGTAAAAGGTAATGAGTTTAATGGAGATAACGATATTTAAATGTGTGTAGATGTCTGCATCCATGTTTAAATAAAGGTAAAAACAATTTAAACTGGTTTTGAGAAAATACTCTTTTTTAAATTGATTAAAATATTTCTTACATACATACATAATGTCCCGCTTTTTTCCCATGGGGGTAGGCAGAGATCACGTACTTCCATTTGCTACGATCCTGACATACACCTTTCGCTTCTTCCACATTCATAAGTCCTTTCATACACGCTCGTCGGTTAAGGGTGACCTGCTGTTCCAAACCATAGACTCCAGAAGAGTGGTAATTCATTTATTGGTCTTAGTATTAAAATATTTAATAAACTTCCAGAAAGTCTACTAGCATTACCTTCACATAAGTTCATATTGTGCATTAAAGCGCTTTTAATGAGTAAGGGCTTCTATAAAATTGAAGACTTCTTAAATGATAAGCATATATGTTTAACTTTATAAAGAAGTGTTCACCTGCAGTGTTGTTACCTAGTAAGTGTAAATATTAATTACGAAATTGTAAATTTTGGCATTTAAGACAGTAACTATCGAGTTACTTGCCGGTTTCTTCTCGATAGAGTCTACCACCCGAATCGGTAGTAAGTAATGTTTTCTTTTCTGTTTAAATAAAATATTTATAAGTGCTTTTTTGAAGCGTATATAAGCAAAGATATTTTGAATATTGAATTTTGACCTTTACCTGACCTTTTAATAATACATTACCAATCTGGTCGTGAAAAATTTAAAATCAGTATTGGTATTATGATTATTAATAATTATATTAATAATTTACATTCAGTCAGACCTATACACACTATTTCATTGGTTTTAAACTATAATTGCTATGTCCATGTCTATCACACGAAAATATGTCCCCAGCGGGATTCGAACCCGCTATTTATGGTTCTATGACCAGGGTCTAACAACTCGCCCATGCAACCTGTCTAATTATATAATAAAAATAAATTAAAGCTACATATCTGGAATTGAACCTACACACATTGCAAATGACATGAGTCCTTTTCTTTAAGCTGTCACCGCTATAAATACGTCTCGGGGTTTGAACCAGCACACATTGCAAATGAGGCGAGCATCACCATTAACCTACCACCGCTCTAAACAACGTTCACAAAAACCATGCCGCTAAATTATTCAGCCGGTTCCGTACCGCAAATACCCGACTATTTTCACTCTGAACAAGTGCATATCGAGAGCTCATTGGCTTTCCAATATGGCGGTTGTTTATGTCACCTTACCAAAATGGCGCCTATAGTGAGCTGGCACAGCAAAGGATGAAACAGTGAGATAGATTCGTTTAATTTAAATAGAACACAAGATATTATATATTTGAATTAACCGTTGGTCGAGTGATCAGAGACCCTGGCAACGAAACCAAGGGTCGCGGGTTCGAATCCCGATAGGGGCAAATGTTTCGTGTGATGAACATGGACATTTGTACTCGAGTCATGGATGTTTATAAACGTATTTAAGTATGTCTATCCGTTCACCTAGTATACATAGCACAAGCAAGCTTAGTTTGGAACTAGGGAATATGTCAGTCTGGAAAAAATATTTATTTATTTATATATTACAGGACGACATAAACTATAAAAGAATCAAAACCATAGACAGTATTCGATTTCAATGCATAGGGGGTCCTCCGCAGTGGCGTAGCGTGGGTTGCTGTCGCCCGAGGCCGGCCTTAATGTTTATTGGGTCTAATTTTGACTGGCTCGATGGCTCATTCGTTAGTGACCCTGCCCCATGCACCAGGAGTTGTGGATTCGATCCCTACCCAGAACAAACATTCGTGTGATAAATACTTGTGTTTGTTCTGTGTCTGGGTGTTAATATCAAAAATGTTTGTATAATTTGTAATACCACTGTTGTTTCTGATATCCATAAGAAATTAAGCTACTTACCTCGGAGTCAGATCAATGTATATGATGTAGTCTGATATTTATTTATTATTTATTTAATGTTTCCGCCCTCCCGCCGCGCCACCGACATTGTAACCCAGGACCGATTTATTAAATAAATCTTTAACAGTTGAACAATTATTTCAAACTTGTCGCCCTGACCATGGTACGCCACTGGTCCGCCGTGCTCCCGCAACTGCGGAGGCCCCTCCCAGTCGCGGGCCCGTGGCATTTGACCACTCTGCCACTTTATAGTTAGCCACTGCACATTAGCTCACTGCATCTCGTCTATAGTGTACAGCAGACTTGTTTATCGCAGCCTGGCGTTGCGGCTAACCTAATTCATTTCTAATCGGATTTAAAAAATGCACTAAGATTCCAGTAAAACCTTGGTGCATTTTTTCTTTCTAAAAAGCATTCAGAAAGCATTATTAGCACATAAACAGGGCCTAGAATTATAAGACTTTCAAATTCAAATTCAAAATGTCTTTATTCATGTTAGTCCCATGTTGGTCTGGGACGTGGCCCATGTTGATCTGGGACAAAAAAAAAGAATGTGCCAACTGTGGTTCTTGCCTAGCATGTCGTAAAAGGCGACTAATGGTTTACAGGCTTTTGGGTATGTGACTGAGTAGGCAACGAGCTAGCCACTTGTCACTCCTTTATCACAGCTTTCCATTCAACCCAACCCACTGTCCCATGTTGGTCTGGGACTTAAAAAGAATATGCCAACCGCGGTTCTTGCCTAGCATGTCGTAAAAGGCGACTAATGGTATATCGGGTTTTGGGTGTGTGATTGTGTAGGCGACAGGTTAGCCGCTTGTCTCTGCTTTTTCACAATTTTCCATCTAACCCAGCCCGGTTTTATTTTTGGCTGAATGTGGTTGAAGGGGCATGCTGCCCCTTTGACTCTGCCTACCACTTCGGGGATTATGGGCGTGATGCTATATGTATGTATGTATGTATGTATGTATGTATTTATTTATGTAGGCCTCAAGAAAGCACTTATAAATCGTCAAATTTATATAGATGATTCTTAAAGCTACATGAGTCTACCACCATGTTTATATATATGGCTATATACCTATTTACCTAAGACTGACAGGCTCGATGGTGCATTTGGTAGTGACCTGGTGACAAGAGCTGGGTCCGATCCCCACCCAGGACAAACATTCGTATGATGAATACTTGTGTTTGTTCTGTGTCTGGGGGTTAATATCTAATATTTAAGTATATATTTGTAATACCACTGTTGATTCTGATATCCTTAACACAAGTGCTTAAGCTACTTACCTCGGATTCAGATCAATATACGTGATGTAGTCTGATATTTATTTTATTTATTATAAGACTAAGGTCGACCACTTGTCACTACTTTTTCACAATTTCCAAACCCAATTTTGGCTGAATGTGGTTTATGGTTTATCAGAAACAGCAGTGGTATTACAAATATATACTTAAATATTGGATATTAACACCCAGACACAGAACAAACACAAGTATTCATCACACGAATGTTTGTCCTGGGTGGGGAACGAACCCACAACTCTTGACGCATGGGGCAGGGTCACTACCGAATGCGCCATCGAGCCAGTCAAATGTATGTATGTATGGTTTATGGAACTCGCTCTTTGGACTCTGCCTACCTCTTCGGGGATTGCAGGCGTGTATGTTGACTGTGGTCTGTGGTACTTATACCAACAGAACATTGGGAATGAAACGTTTTACTTGTATGGAGTACTAGCGCCCCGCGGTTTCACCCGCGTAGTTCCCGTTCCCGTGGGATACGGGGATAAAATATACCCTATGTTACTCGCTGATAAAGTAGCTTTATATTTGTGAAAGAATTTTTCAAATCGCTCCTGTAGTTTCGGAGCCTATTCAATACAAACAAACAAAGAGACAGACAAATATTTCCTCTTTATAATATTGATATAGATGTATTAAATAAATAAATAAAAAAAATCTCCGGACTAACACACCAATACCCTAGTTCCAAACTAAGCTATAAGCTTGTCCTATGGATACTAGGTGAACGGATGGACATACTTAAAATACGTTTATAAACATCCATGACTCGAGTACAAATATCCATGTCCATCACACGAAGCATTTGCCCCTAGTGGGATTCGAACCCGCGACACTCGGTTTCGTGGCCAGGGTCTCTGTCCACTCCACCAACGAGCCTGGCATGTGGCACCATCATCACTTAAAATGAAGAGTACCGACTATGTCCCGTGCTTAGACGGGGTCCGTTTAGACCATGATCCAGGATTTAGCGATGTCTGATAATTACATTGAAGCGACTGCCTGTTTGACCTTCGTAACCCTAAGATAGGGGAACCAGACAATTTTTGGATCATGGTTACAAATCCAAAGTTGTTTGAATGTGCAGGTTTCATCACGATATTCCCTCACCGCCTAGCTAGTGGTATAAATACGTACATAGATTTGAAAAATCCAAAGGTACGAGCCCGGGTTTGAACCCGCACTCCTCGGTAAAGAGGCGTGTGTTAACCATTGAGCTACCACCGTTCTAAATCTTCCTTACAAATCTATATAATAATGTAAGTAAAGGCTGTCTCTTTTATAATCCGGTTTAGTCTTTTGGATCGCTGGACATAAGAATGTAAACTTAATATACACTAAACCTCTTTGAAAGTAAGGGGGGTTATTAAGGGTTTATCTACCCCCACCGTTCATGACAACAAAATAATGCAATTAAACACTCCAATCAAACAACGAATACTAAACAAATTAAACAAAATGTTGGGCGAATTGACCCCGATAGAACGGTTACCAAGCACCGTACAAACAGACGTAATTGTCGATTGTTAGTAGATAATCCACCCCTATGACAATTTCGTAATAGAAGGAGCAGCAACTTGCTATCTTGTTCCGAGGGGACGAATTTAAATATCGGTCAAGTGCGAGTTGGGATCGAGTACTTCCTCGTTATGAATTAAAACTAGCTTTTAAGTTTGTCCCATGTTGTCTGGGACTTGGTCCATGTTGAGCTGAGACAAAAAAAAAAGAATGTGCCAACTGTGTTCCTTGCCTAGCATGTCGTAAAAGGCGACTAATGGTATATCGGGTTTTGGGTGTGTGATTGTGTAGGCGACAGGTTAGCCGCTTGTCACTGCTTTTTCACAATTGTCCATCTGACCCAGCCCGGCTTTATTTTTGGTTGAATGTGGTTGAAGGGGCTTGCTGCCCCTTCGACTCTGCCTATCCCTTCGGGAATCGTGGGCGTGATGTTATGTTAAGTTGGTTAAGTGCTTCCGAAGTCCGGTTTGGTCATTTATCCGGCTCATACATATATAACATCACGCCAATAATCCCCGAAGGGGTAAGCAGAGTCAAAGGGCAGCTAGCCCCTTTAACCAGATTCAGCAAAATAAAACTGAGCTGGGTTAGATGGACAATTGTAAAAAAGTAATGACAAGTAGCTAGCTTGTCGCCTACACAATCACATACCCAAATCCCGATATACCATTAGTCGCGTTTAACGACATGCTAGGAAATAAAGACAGTTTTATTTTTTACATTTATTTTAAGTCCCAGACCAACATGGGACTATTATATAATTATCTATACTTATAATAAATCTGTAGAGAGGTCAATTCTGTACATGAAATATATTTTCAAAATAACTATCAGGGGGTGATTAGTGATCGATACTGAAGCCAAAAATGCAATCAGTAAAATTTTTGTCTGTCTGTCTGTCTGTCTGTCTGTATGTTCCTTATAGAAACAAAAACTACTCGACGGATTTTAACGAAACTTGGAACAATTATTCTTCATACTCCTGGGCAGGTTATAGTATACTTTAACCGTTATAGAGTAGTGAAGGGAAATATTGGGAAAACGGGAGAAGTTACTCCATTTTTTAAGCTTCCGTCACGTGTGCAGCCTTAATGGTTAAAGTTACATAGAAATCATGTATGACGGAAATAGTCTTTATAATATTAACCATAAACGCGGGTGGGCATCGCTGGCACAGCTAGTATAAAATATTTCCTCTCAAAATCCCATATAACTCAGCTTAATGTATTTTTTTGGCTAAGTGTGGTTTAAGAAACTATTCCTTTGACATAGCCTACCCCTTCGGGGATTTCGAGCGTGACGGTACATAATAACATATACATATATACGGAACCCCTCACATGCGAGCCCGACTCACACTTGACCAGTCTTTTCGGACCCCCTAATCTGTTTTTAATACCCCCATATCAATGACATCGGTTCAGATTAATTGACAATCAAGTTTATTGGTAATTAACAAAATGGATGCCTTCCGATCGGCCGGCTTCAACTAAATTACTGTTTACTAACAATTGCCCAATGGTAAAAATACCAGTGTTACTTGTTTAATATAAAGTTGACAATATATTTATTACATAGTCACTACATAATATAAATAATAATAAATAATAATAAATCCTCCAGACTGACACACCAATTCCCTAGTTTCAAACTAAGCTTATGCTTGTGCTATGGATACTAGGTGAACGGATAGACATACTTAAATAAGTTTATAAATATCCATGACTGGAGTACAAATGTCCATGTTCATCACACAAAACATTTGCCCCTAGCGGGATTCGAACCCGCGACCCTTGGTTTCGTGGCCAGGATCTCTAACCACTCGACCAACGGGCCAGTCAAATATAAAACGAAGTCCTCCGCCGCGTCTGTCTGTCTGTTCGCGAAAAACTCAAAAAGTACTGCACAGATTTTCATGCAGTTTTCACTTATAGCTAGCGTGATTCATGAGGAAGGCTTAGGTGTATGTATATATGTACATACCCCGGGCGCAGCCGGGCGGGCCGCTAGTATAAATCATCAGCTATTTTGTCTGTCGCTTAGATCTTTTAAGTTGCGCAATTTTGTTGACGAGGTGGTAGCTTAATGGTAAAAACACGCGCCTCTTAACCGAGGAGTGTGGGTTCAAACCCCGGCACGTAACTCTGGATCAAATCTGCGTACGTGTATATATACCACTAACTCGACGGTGGAGGAAAACATCCTGATTAAAACTACGAATTCAAACAACTTTGGATTTGTAACCATGATTCAAAAATTGACCGGTTTCCGTAACCACTTTCAGCAAAAATAAAACTGGGCTGGGTTAGATGGAAAATTGAGAAAAAGTAGCGACAAGTGGCTAGCTCGTCGCATACACAATCACATACCCAAAACCCAATTTACCATTAGTCGCCTCTTACGACATGCTAGGCAAGAAACACAGTTGGCAAATTCTTTTATAGTCTCAGACCAACACGGGACCATTATATTTGGACCGTCATCACATCAGTCAGATTGTACAAAAATACAAGACACATATTAACAAATTAAGAGAAGATTACAAAGACAAAGAGCATCCAAGTTTTGGAGTGGGGGCTTGCGACGTCACTTTCAATATCAAGTCACGCGCAACTTTAAAACATTTATCTTCGTCAGTGTTTATTTGACAAATAAATAAATAAATACGTGTTCTATATTTTTTTATAACCTAACTAATAAATAATAATAAATCCTCCAGACTGACACACCAATTCCCTAGTCCCAAACTAAGCTTATAAGCTTGTGCTATGGATACTAGATGAACAGATAGACATACTTAAATACGTTATAAACATCCATGACTCGAGTACAAATATCCATGTTCATCCCACGAAATATTTGCTCTTAGCGGAATTCGAACCAGCGACCCTTGGTTTCGTGGCCAGGGTCTCTGACCACTCGACCAACGGGCCAGTCAGATTTTTAGTGGCCTAGCCTATTAACTTAACGTAATGTAGTGTAACTCAAGCCTGCTTAAGTAAAACTCGCGTATCTTACAAACGATTCAAACGATCGGGATTCCTCGCAAATGGCTTATTGTAATCAGATATTATAACCCTTGATCTGTAACCAAAGGAAACACGGAGTCGCATTATACAATTGAGCTTGTCAAACACAATTGACATAAGAGTCCTGAGGGACTCGAGTGCTTCCCACGGCAGAGCGACGCTTATTGAGTGTCGGGTGAAGACTCTACTCCGATGACTGTAGACAATAATCATAGACAAATAAATTGTGTTTTGTTAAACCAAACATATTATATACAGCATCATCATCATCTTCCTAGCGTTATGTCCCGTGTTTAGACGGGGTCCGCTTAGATCATGATCCAGGATTTAGCGAGTCTGGTAATTATCAGACTGTAATTAGAATGTAATTACATTGAAGCGAGTATATAAATAGAAGATATAATAGATGGGTAGCGAGTATATAAATAGAAGTACATAGATTTGAAAAATCTAGAGGTACGTGCCCGGGTTTGAACCCTGTTTCCTCGATTAAGAGGCGCGTGTCCTTACCGTTGAGGTACCACCGTTCCTATATTATATACTCCTATAATAAAAAGAAGCCATCTGTGTTCCTTACCTAGCATGTCGTAAAGGCGACTAATAGTATATCAGGTTTTGGGTATGTGATTGTGTAGGCAACGAGCTAGCCACTTGTCACTACTTTGCCACAAATTTCCATCTAACCCAGCCCAGTTTTATTTTTGTCTGAATGTGGATAAAGGGGCTTGCTGTCTCTTTGACTCTGCCTACCCCTTCGGGGATTACGGGCGTGATGTTATGTATGTATGTATTTCTTTAAATAATTAAGATTGTAAACAAGTCTTTGACAGACAGTCTAATATTATAAATAAAGATAAAAGATTTGTTTATTTATTTGAAAAAATAATTTAGCATTAGAAAGCTATATATTGCTATGTTATTTGCTATCAGCAAATAACATAGCAATATATACATAGCAATATATTATAAAAAAATACATAGCAATTTATATTTCCAGGGTATATGGAGCTATATAAAATATAGCCTATGTTATTTGCTGATAGCAAATTATATATGGCTATATTTTATATAGCTCCATATACCCTGGAGACGAGTTACGCGGGCGAAGCCAAGGGACGCTATAACGCTTTAACAAATAAACTGAAAAATTACTAGACCGATTAAAAAAAAATCTTTCACTTCTAGAATGCTACATTATCCTTGACTAATACAGCCTATATTTATCCCAAAAAAGAAATGTCTATCCGTGCGAAGCAGGAAAGGGCCGCTAGCATTTTATAAAACTTACTAGCAGCGCCCCGCCGTTTCACCCGCATAGTTCCCGTTCCTGTAGGAATGTGGGGATAAAATATAATCTATGCTACTTCCAGATAATGTAGCTTTCCAATGGTGAAAGAATTTTTGAACTCGGCACAGTAGTTTTTGAGTTTATTAATTACAAACATACACACACACACACACAAAAATACAAATCTTTCTTCTTTATAATATTAGTAAAGATTAGAACAAAGCCGGGGGATGAAGCCAGTATATGGCTGCAAGGCTAGCTATCTGTATTGTCTTCTGAAATATGTTATAATATCTCGTACCGGAGCGTGCAGTATAAAACAATATTTGTCATAGTTTGATAGACGACGCTACCTGAGGCGCGGTGTGTGGTTAGTATCGATAAATAAATAAATAAATAAATATGTTAAAGTAAAGTGTCATAAATTTCGCGCCTTCCTGTCAACCTTACTAGCGCCATCGAGCTTCGACAAGCTCGATGGCGCATTCGGTAGTGACCCTGCCCCATGCGCCAAGAGTTGTGGGTTCGATCCCCACTCAGGACAAATATTCGTATGATGAATACTTGTGTTTGTTCTGTGTCTGGGTGATAATATCTAATATTTAAGTATATATTTGTAATACCACTGTTGTTTCTGATATCCGTAACACAAGTGCTTTTAAGCTACTTACCTCGGAGTCAGATCAATGTATGTGATGTAGTCTGATATTTATTATTTTTTTTTTTTTTTACTAACTATTTTTTCTCTATGGTCTCTCTACTCTGTGAAACGTCAATGTTTATGTACAATATAAAAAGTAATCCAATTAAATCTAAATATAAAGTATCTCAGTGCATTATTTACAACAAAATAAATAAATAAATAAATTCTCCACACTGACACACCAATTCCCTAGTCCCAAACTAAGCTTATGCTTGTGCTATGGATACTAGGTGAACGGATAGACATACTTATATACGTTTATAAACATCCATGACTGGAGTACAAATGTTCATGTTTATCACACGAAATATTTGCCCCTAACGGGATTCGAATCCACGACCCTTGGTTTCGTGGCCAGGGTCTCTGACCACTCGACCAACGGGCCGGTTAAAAAGTCCGATATTTTAAAAATCTGCAATAAAAAGTATGATGGTAGAAGCGCAATGGTAAGAACGCACTCACAGACGAGGAGTAATGGTTCAAATCTGGCCACTAATCATTGAAAAAATAAGTTCTTTGATTATGTACATCATTATCGCTAGAAATAATAATGACGAGGGTAATCTTCTGCTATCTTTCAAAATAAGTAGTTTGTCATAAACTGTACTTGATCGGGACGTTCTTTTTTACATGATAATTTAAAAATCATTCCATATTATACACAAATAGGTTTATTATTTAAAAAAATGTTGTGGCGTCTAATACTTCTATTTGTTAGTAAAGACACATACTCTAAAAGCTACCGGACAATTTAGACGAAATTAAAAAAACATCGATAACATTTATATCGATTCCGGCCCATCTCTAGGGGCCGCCGCCGGCCCACGGGCCGCGACGCAAGAAAAACGTCTTTATAACACACCTGGGCACCGCGCATCTTGCGACGCTACGCCGACTTACCCGCTTGATACTTGATTTAAAATGTCAGATAACATTTACTCTACTCATCATTTTTGAGTCTCTTGTTGAGACTTATGCCATAACAAAACCAAACCATGATCCATAAATTGTCTGGTTCCCCTTTCGTAAGGTTACGAAGGTCAGATCGGCCGTCGCTTCAATGTAATTAACCAGACTAATCCTGGATCATCGCTCAATCCTGGATCATGGTCTAAGCGGACCTCGTCTTCTAAGCACGGGAAATAACGCTAGGAAGATGATGATGTTAAGACTCACGCCAATGTGCCATGACGTTGTTTACTCAATACTCAATAATTTATTGCTCCCATAATGTTTAAAAGGTGCTGGCGGTTATTAATTAAGTACATTATAGACCCTATGAGGGCACTGCAATGGCAGAGAGGACGCTTTTTTTTCAGACTTTAATGTTATAATATATTACTACCTACTAAGTCAATTTTTAGCTGAATAATTCTTATCAATTTAAACAATTTCAAGCAGTTCAGTTATTTATAATTTTTTTTTTTTATTTAGTTCCCTGGCTAACGTGGTCTAAAAGGCGACTAATGGTGTATGGGGTTTTGGGTGTGTGATGTAGGCGACAAGGTAGCCACTTGTCACTACTTTTTTACAATTTTCCATTTAACCCAGCTCGTTGTCCCATGTTGGTCTGGGACTTAAAAATAATGTGCCAAGTGTGCGTCTTGCCTAGCATGTCGTAATAGGCGACTAATGGTGTATTCAGTATTAGTTTGTGTGTGTGTGAGCGACAAGATAGCCACTTCTTACTAGCCTTACCTAACTCAAGTTCTATTTCTGGTTAAATTTGGTTTAAGGAGCTTATCATTCATTTGTCCTCTGCCTACCCCTTCGGGGATAGCGGGCGTGATGTACGTACTTCTTATTTACGTGGTAGTATTCAACAGTGTTAACTATCCAAAGTGATTGATATTCCATACATACAAACATAACATCAGGCCCGCAATCCCCGTGCGGGTAGGCAGAGTCAAAGGGGCAACAAGCTCCTTCAACTACATTCCGTCAAATACAGGTAAGACGGAAAATTAAAAAAAAGTAGTGACAATATAATGTCGTCAGATATTTATTTATTATTATTTGCAGTTGGCGCATTCTTTTTAAGTCCCAGACCAATATAGTACAAATAATCCAGACCGGTTTTATACCAAGTATTAATACTTTCAAGTATCAAAACGCCCCGGTCGCCGTACAGAGGCAGGTGTCCTACCCAAAGCCACCTACAAACAATTACCGACATATTAATTTATATTTATACCCTCACTTTATTTTATTTGTATTTTATTTGTCCCTGCATACAAACGGGCATATTAGGGGACTCTATTAAACGAATGGGTATTGAGACGAGGAGAGTCGGGGTATCAGCTGTATCAGCTGTGTTCGTAATGCTAAGACGGTGGTTAAACACTTTGCTTGATGTATATATTTGTATATTATTACTCTGTGCTATTCACAGAGTAATAATATACTACGTACAACAGAGCGTCACTATCCATACTTGAAAAGTTACTGCTAAAACTCGCGCAAGAACAGCGACAGTGGTGAGTAATTGGAACTACAGCAAAGTTTAGTCTGGGATAATACAAGATGGCGCTACAAGCACAGGTTAGTTGTTTCTTAGTAATAATACGCCATCTGTGTAAAATTGGCTTTAAAACAAAGATTATTTTGGTTTGCTTCTGAAGAAAATATTTTATAAACATGTTTTTCATCTAAATTTAATAAATTATCTAAGAAATGACGTAAATAACTTATTTCATGAAAAAAACATTTTTTAATAGTGAAAAAAATCCGTTTTTATTCGGTTTTATCTCTCAATCAGTCTAAATGATGCCTGTAGCGACATCTGTCTGTGTCAAGTCTATACGAAATCTAAAATGTATGTGTCTCACCAGACATGATAATAGCCAGGGCCGGATCTACCATATGACTTTTTGGGCTTCAGCTCAGGGCTCCGTAGATTCAAGAGGCCCCTAGCTAAATTAAAGTCGAAAATAAACGATAATGTGAAAAAATCCATAATTTTACTAAATTAAACAGATCGTACGGTTTGCAGCCCTGCGAATTCTGCGATTAATCAAACTTATTCAATTCGTTTAATTCAAGTCTACGTCTTATACTTTGAGTAATTAGGTGGGCCCATAAGTAGTATTAGCTCAGGGCCCCTTAACTCACGGTCCGGCCCTGATAATAAATAAAATAAAATAAAATTCGTCGTGGTACAGATAATTTGACAATTTTTCGGGGATTTGAAGTGTCAAGAAACTTTTATTGGTATTTTCCAGTGAAAGTTCTGTCAAAATCACTTCATCCGTTACGAAGATTAGCCAGAATATACAAAATAAAACTTAACAAATGTTTTTTGTATAACACTTGGACAGGGGAACCAGACAATTTGTATCATTTTTATTAAGCTATGTTGGTCTGGGACTTAAAATAAAGGAAAATAAAACTGGACTGGTGGGTTACATGGAAAATTGTGAAAAAATAGTGACAAGTGGCTAGTTCGCCTACAAAATCACGCACCCAAAGGCCCATATACCATTAGTCGCCTTTTACGACATGCTAGACAAGGAACACAGTTGGCACATTCTTTTTAAGTCTCCGACCAACATGATATAATAATATTTTGTAAATGTACTTCTCACCAAAAATGTATAAATAATTTATTTTTTTCTTACAGAACCTTAGCTAATTACTTCACACCACTTCCCTAGCGGGGTAGGCAGAGAGAACTGAACACAAAAATCTCTAACTAGGGGCCCTGTAACATACAGACGGACAGGTGTCTTCGATTTGACATTATTGCGAAAAATGCGTCGTCTGAGATACACCGCCATCTTGGATTCTTAGAATCGACCTGCCATTTGCATTTTTATTAAAAACGTGATTAGGGCCCGAGGGATCTCGGTATATTTACTAATAATATAAATGGGAAAGTAACTAGAGCTAGCTTAATGGTAAGGACACGCCTCAAATCCGAGGGGTGCGAGTTCAATGCCCAATCATCTCTGGATTTTTCAAATTTATTTGTATGGTAATACTAGCTGACCCGGCGCACTTCGTCATGCCCCTTTCTAAGATTTTTAATACCAATTTTTTTTCCGTGCAATTTTTTTATTTCTTTCTTTCATAAGAACCTTCACCTGATAATAAAAACACAAATAAAAAAGAATTAGGGAAATCAGTTCAGCTGTTCTCGAGATTTGCGCTTAGGAACACATTCAGCGATTTTTTTATATTATAACTAGATCGTATTTATGCCACTATTTCGGCTGTGAGAAAAAATATCGTCATGAAACCATGATTTATTATTGGCGTATTTGTGTGACTTTGGCTTCATCGGTTCGCATACAAATTTTGTGACATGCCATTTCTACTAGATTATTATGTTGTGATTCCTACATCCTTCCACTAAAAATATAACTCTTACTTACTTAGCTTTAAGATTAGAATTAAAATTTCTTGTTAAATTAATTAAGAGCTGTAAATTAAATTAAAATTATTTATATCAGAGGAAGCTATGAGTCAAGTTGATTGTTGTTTTCATGCATAATGTCTAATATTATTTGTTTACATGTTAATTACTTTAGCCTCTTTGGCTTTATGTACTTTAATTCCTTTGTTACAATTTAAAAATATTGTAACTAAGGTAATGACCAATCAGAGCTGAGCGCGCGTTTCGAGCGGGGTCGAAGCGCCATCTTTACGGGACATTTTTGAGAACGGCGGATAGAGTTGGATCATAGAGTGAATTTGGCTGTAAAAATAAGATCGAGAAACCCGAACTCAGACTCAGACCTAATTGTTAATTTTATTTCTAAAATTATTGTAAATCTGAATATAAATAATACGAAACGGCAATCATTGTGTTTGGTGCTCGCATTTTACTGTGACGCCTAAGCCCGTCAAAGATATCGATGAAAAAAACAATGCTTCTCCGACATATAATATAACTCCTCCATATACTTGACGTAAGTCTAAATCTATCCGTCTCCCTCACTCGAACAAGAACCGAACGACACCGCTTGAAAACTCATTCTGTAGCGAGCAGTGACGTCACTCGTGACGTCACGCGTTACTAGCCGCGTGCAATATCAATCGGTTTTGATTGCATTCCCTCGATGCACGATGTACTATAGAGATATAGATAACATCACGTAATCCCCAAAGGGGTAGGCAGAGTTAAAGGGGCAGGAGCCTGTAACCATATTCAGCCAAAAATTAAATTGGGCTGGGTTAGATGGAAAATTGTGGAAATGGTTAGAGGCGAGATATAGGTAACATTTTGAAATCACGATTTAGTCTTAAACACATGTTTGGGGCTTAAAACGAATGTGCCAACTGTGTTCCTTACCTAGCATGTCGTAAAAGGCGACTAATGGTATATCGGGTTTTGGGTGCGTGATTGTGTAGGCGACTAGCTAGCCACTTGTCACTACTTGTTCACAATTTCCATCTAGTGCAACTCTATTTTTGGGTTCCGTAGCCGAATGGCAAAAAACGGAACCTTTATGGATTCATCATGTCTGTCCGTCCGTTTGTCACAGCCACTTTTTTCCGTAACTATAAGAGCTATACTGTGGAAACTTGGTATATATTCGGTGAACCGCATTAAGATTTTTTTTTTAGCTGAACGTGGTATAAGAGACATATTGCGCTTTGGACTCAGCCTACCCCTTAGGGGATTGCAGGCGTGAAGGTATGTATATTTACTAATAAACAACATATAGACATAAAAACAACAACTTCCATAAGTGTACAACTTCCGGCAGTACATTTTCATCCGCAATCCATTTCCGCCTTGTCTATGGTTACCAAAACGACGCCATCTTATAAAATCAGGGCAAAAACAATAAGCATTCATATTCCACCCCTAAGATCAGTCAGAGGCGATAAAGATAAATGTAACGGAAAACAAATAATGTGGCGACGTGGGGGGTGGGGGGGTAGGGTTGCCACCTTTTTTTGTGGGAATATATTTGTGCCATGTTGGTCTGGGACTTAAAAGGATGTGTTCCTTGCCTAGCATGTCGTAAACGACTAATGGTATGTTGGGTTTTAGGTGAAACAAAATACATCACGCCCATAATCCCCGAAGGGGTAGGCAGAGTCAAAGGGGCAGCAGGTCCCTTTAACCACATTTAAAAATATAACTAAGCTGGGTGAAATGGAAAATTGTGAAAAAGTAGTGACAAGCGGCTAGCTCGTCGCCTACACAATCACATACCCAAAACCCGATGTATCATTAGTCGCCTTTTACGACATGCTAGGCAAGGAATACAGTTAGTACATTCTTATTAAGTCCTACACCAACATGGGATTCATATACTTACTTACTAATATATAAAAGCTTAAGAGTTTGTTTGGTTGAACTCGCTAATCTCAGGAACTATCAGTTCGAATTTAAAAATATTTTGGTATTGTATAGTTCATTTATTGAGGAAGGCTATATGCTATTATAACTTTAACCATAACAAACTAAACTTCACACCATAAACCATAAACGCGAGTGAAACCGCGGGCACAGCTGGTACTTTATAAAAAAAGTACGGATGGCAACCCTAGGTGAAGGTGGTCGGGCGTTTGGGGAAACGTCCGGGAATATTCTTTGGGGTGGACTCTGGTCAGATTGGACTAAGAGAGTTTGAACAAGTTTTGAGTTGCAGTCAGTCAAATTCCTTTTAAAGAGCAGGTTTCCCAGAGGATTGGCTTGAACTGTCAGGATAAATAAATTAAAATAAAATGAAAACTTAGAAATAGAAGTGTTTTCAATATAAGTTCTAGCTATTTTTAGAAATAAATTACTTCAATTTACCAAAGCAGAAACATTTTTTTTTATGAAGCTCATCTATACTAATATTATAAAAAAGATTTATTATTGATTAGTTTGTTTGCATTGAATAAGCTCTAAAGCTAGTAAACCGATTTGAATTTTTTTTTCACCAATGGAAAGCTACTTTATCAACGAGTATTATCTTCTATATTTTATCTTTGTATTCCCACAGGAACGGAAACTACGCGGGTAAAACCGCGGGGCGCTGCTAGTAATTCATAAATAGCATCAGTTAAGTACATGTGAACGATATGACAGATATACATACAGTGTACCAAAGATTGACAGAACCGAATGAGATATCGAAAAGATACAAGTTTTTAATACTTCTCTTCTTGGTGTGATTGAGTGAGTGAATGGATGTCTTGTAACAAATTACCTGAAACAAAAAGTACATATTAAGTTTCCATTCAAGTGATTTTCAAATGAAGGAACATAAGGTACTTTATCTGCGTAGACTTCAGAATTAAGTCAAAAACAATCAATATTATAACACACTTATTCCATGGGATAAAAACGTCAAAAATTTTATTTTATTTTATTGTTTAACGTAACAGTTTTTGTACTATGTACATTTGTCAGAAAACAATACAAATAAAACCATAAATGCTTTTTATTAAAAAATAAAACAGTCCAGTTTGTCTATTGCCCGCAACATGGCGCCAGATATGGCGGCAAAAAGAAAGATGGCTGCCCAGAAATGTGGCGAGTGGGATCAGATAATAGCATATCAGAGATGAGGCTAACTATATGAATATTTATGGGGGAATTTTCCTCATATGTTCTTATAATAATGCGATCGTTTGGATTTGTGTAAATAAATACTATAGAAACTAATATAAAAAATGCGACTGTTTGCGCGCTTCGCGTATTAACTAGGGATTGCAACCCGGTAAGTTTCTCAACCCAGCCAGGCCCGGTTGCATTCGTCGCCAACCCAGGTCCGCAGGGCCCGGCCGGGTTGTGTGTTAGCCTTTAAAGTATTTTTTTTAAATTTTCTATAGGTATATGAATGAAAAAAGGTCAATGATTCAAGGTTAATATTTATATCAAACTGGCTTATGGTCTAGTCTGACTGGCCCGTTGGTCGAGTGGTCAGATACCCTGGCCACGACACCGAGTGTCGCGAGTTCGAATCCCGCTAGGGGCAAATGTATCGTGTGATGAACATGAACATTTGTACCGAGTCATGGATGTTTATACATATTTAAGTATGTCTATCCGTTCACCTAGTATCCATAGCACAAGCACAAGCTTAGTTTGGAACTAGGGAACTAGTGTGTCAGTCTGGAGAATTGAATTGAATTGAATTGATAATGTACGTATGAAATTGACTCGCCAGGCGAGTCGTCGGCACTGAAAACGTTAAAACGAACGAAGTCGCAGGCAACAGCTTATGTTATAAAAGCATATCGAAACAATCTCATCCTAACACATTCAAAGTTAATATCTAAACAACATTTACCCGAAGATGCGAACTCCACGTCCGTTTCAACGGACGGCCATTTTTAAAATGTTACGTCATATCCCGCGGGCCCAACAGGACCTTTCCATTTGCATGGGACAGGACGGGACGTCCCGCCCCGTGGGACGCCTTGCCTACATCTTCGCTTTCGTATGCCAGGGTCTAAATATATGTTTTCATTGTCTCAAAGTACGATTTAAAAGGTTTTGCGTATACACCGTTGAGACTTTGTTGGCGATATGTTAACTCGTGTCTGGGTAGTGGCGTAGAGACGTGGGGGGGGGGGGGCTTTCAACTTTTAAAGATTTATTTAGTAAATCAGTCCTGTGTTAGAATGTCTGTGGGGCGGCGGAAAACTCAGTATTTGAACCGATTATGGAGCGGAGGCCGAATCATTTTCATTTTCCTAGCGTTTTGTCCCGTAAACGGGGTCCGCTTAGACCATGATCTAGGATTTAGCGAGTCTGGTAATTACATTGAAGCGACTGCCGATCTGACCTTCGTAACCCTAAGATAGGGGAACCAGAAATGTTTTTGGATCATTGTTCACAAATCCAAAATGTTTGAATGTGCAGGTTTCATCACGATGTTTTCCCTCACCGCCGAGCTGGTGGTATCCGCACCCCTCGGAGCGGAGCCCAAATAAGGACGGGATAAAACGCTAGCGAGACGAGCCTTTAGGAGGGGGGGACTCTACCAGCTGTCAGACAGCCATACCGCTCGTGGAAACGGAACGGAAGCCGGAATCACGCCGCTATCGATGACAGACGATTTGTCAGCAGCTGGAGCGCGACTGACGTAAGTTGATACTTGACAAGTTGATGGGCGTTGGGATAAAATAGTCTTGGGCCGTAGGTATAGTGCGACGGAATACGTAAGCCTTTTTAATTACCAGAATGGATAATGGGAGATGAAACTAATACTCATGAACACCAAAATAGAAGATTCGATATTGCCTGTCGTCTCAATAGTTAGCATGTACAGAATCAAATTTGGCATAGATAATTAAGCCTAATGTTGATCGGAGAATATTAATAGATAGCCAGATGGCCGCAAGATAACATCTCATCTCATCTGTCATCATGCGATTGTTCGGGCCAATACATGCTAGGCAAAGAACACAGCACATTATTCTCTTAGTCCGATATCGACATGAAATATCTATAGTTAATATTTATATTAAAACTGGTCTAACTAACTAACTAACTAAACTTCACGCCACTTCCCTAGCGGGGTAGGCAGAGAGAACCGAACGCCATATGGCACGATCCTTACACACCTCACTCGCCTCTTCAACATTTATAATCCTTTTCATACAAGCTCTACGGTTTTTATGACACTAAAACTGGTCTAAAGTATCAAAATTGTCCAGACGCAGTACACGCGTCACACAACGAGTTCTGATCGTCACCGCGCCGTTAAGTGATTGGCTCGCGCGACGGACAGACGAGCGATTTTTACGACCGCCCTCTATTATACAGCGTGTTGTGTTTAACTTCTCTATATTTTCGGCGATTTCCGTCTATTAGAAGTGGTTTACTTCGATAGTGTACTATTGGAATCGGGTCTGGGTTTTTGTAGTAACTTCGTTAATTCTTATTTCCGTAACATAAAAGTGTAACTTACTTTGTAACAGATCAATATAATGACTAGTGGTGCTGTCTAATATTTGATTGAAATAGCTCTTTTACATATTATATGAATACTCTATCGTGCGTCCCATGTTGGTATGGGACTTGGCCCATGTTGATCTGGGACAAAAAAATGAATGTGCCAACTGTGGCTCTTGCCTAGCATGTCGTAAAAGGCGACTAATGGTATATCGGGTTTTGGGTGTGTGATTGTGTAGGCGACAGGTTGGCCGCTTGTCACTGCTTTTTCACAATTTTCCATCTAACCCAGTTGAAGGGACATGCTGCCCCTTTGACTCTGCCTACCCTTCGGGGATTGTGGGCGTGATGTTATATGTGTTTATGTCTATCGTGCATCCAGTGGTTTTAATATATTTTGGGATAATTAGATGCTTATGTATTTTTTTAAGAATCATACTCTAGCCGTGAAGACGCAACAGACAGACAAATGAATCCAGTCGAATTGAGAACCTTCTCCTTTGTTTGAAGTCGGTTAACAAGTTACTTTCTCATTCAACATGAGCTTTTAATACAGGGGTCATTGGTAAAACATCAACAACCTAACTACATCAGCTGTTTGGTCATTTAGTATGGAAAGCCGTTTGTTTTGTCGATTTAGGAAGTCGTAGAGCAAACGTCGTTGTTTATAATGTCAGTAATCTACTCCTACCCCTTCGGGGATTATGGGCGTGATGTTATGTATGTATGTATGTAATCTACTCCTGCGAGGTTGTTGGTGTTTTACAAATTACCCTGTATATCTGTATAGCATAGTATTTAATAACTTTAGTTCTTTTTAGTGTACTTACCTTGTTTTCAATTGCTTTTAGTACAATCCTATTAAGTATATGAAAGTTTGTATGTATGGATGGATGTTTGTTACTCTTTCACAAAAAAACTACTGAATGGATTTTAATGAAACTTTAGAATAATATAGCTCATACACCCGAATAACAATTTCATTGATGTACCACTCAAGCAACGCCGCGGGCAGAAGCTAGTTATAACTAATTGAATACAATAAAATACAATAAGTATTATATGTTCACGGGCGAAAGAAACGAATATTTTAATAAAACCGTAAATAGTTCCAAAACCTTATATTTCAGATGTAATACATAAGTTTACGCATGATGGGGTAGACCGCGGGCAATAACATCCACGTACATAGTGAGGGGGGAAGGGGGGTTAGTACAGGGAAAACCTTTTAAAATCCCGGTTACCTGTATAGGGCTGCTTCGAAGGGAATAAGCCCTTATCATATTCTTCCTAGCGTTATGTCCTGTGCTTAGACGGGGTCCGCTTAGACCATGATCCAGGATTTAGCGAGTCTGGTAATTACTTTGAGGCGACTGCCGATCTGACCTTCGTAACCCTAAGATAGGGGAACCAGACAATATTTGGATCATGGTTACAAATCCAAAGTTGTTTGAATTTGCAGGTTTCATCATGATGTTTTGCCTCACCGTCTAGCTATTGAATACGTACATAGATTTGAAAAATCCAGAGGTACGTGCCCAGGTTTGAACCCGCACTCCTTGGTTAAGAGGCGCGTGTCCTTACCATTGAGCTACCACCGCTCTCGGAAATAAGCCCTTATATCATCCGGTTTTGCGGTGATCCTACTTCCGAAGCCTGGCGCCTGGTCGGCGCGCCGGGCGTCACTCGCGCTCCTGAGGAGTTGCTGTCTCGGAGTCCCCGCAGCACGCGCGAGGCGCCACGACAAGCGCCTCACGTCCCCGTCGGCGTCGTCTGGTACTCTTAGTTACCGAACAAAACGAAGCAGAATAAGACAGGCCGCGCACTAGGCAGCCAGGCTGCCACAGCCAGGCTGCGGCAGCCTGGCTGCCTAGTGCGCGGCTTGACTAAGAGCTGCTACTTATATCAGGTTATATCAGAGTTTGTAGGCGACGAGCTAGCCACTAGTCACTACTTTTTCACAATTTTCCACCTAACCCAGCCCAGTTTTTGACTGAATGTGGTTAAATGGCTGTCCCTTTGACTCTGCCTACCCCTTCGGGGATTATGGGCGTGATGTCATGTTACGTTATGTTATGTTATATCAGAGTAATTTATAGGTAAGTAAGAAAAACAAAAATATTAAACATGATTTTTTTGTTTTATCAAGTACTGAAAAGTTTACGAAGACAGCGCTCCAATTCAAGTTTTGCAATGGGACGCTTTACTGTCACTTAACGCTAAAGTAGTGTTTAGTGAAGTCACGAGAAATTGTAACGCCAATCTAAGTTATTTTTTGTTTAATGGAAAATAGAATAACTACGTAACGGATCAAGTACAACCAACTAACTAACTAACTAAACTTCACGCTACTTCCCTAGCGGGGTAGGCAGAGAGAAACGAACGCCATATGGCACGATCCTTACACACCTCACTCGCCTCTTCAACATTCATAATCCTTTTCATACAAGCTCCACTATTTTTATGACTCCTAACATCACCTTCTGTTAATACACGACCAATCTGGTCGTGGTAGGTGAGCCTAGGCCTTCCGCGGCTCCTACATCCTTCCACTTTCGCATTGTATATCTGTTTATTCAATCTTTCCTCATCCATTCTTTCTACATGTTCGAATCACCGGAGCATCTCTTACCTTGACTCCGACCTTGTCTTTCAGACTGACTCTCTTTCTTACATCTTCATTCCGAACGCTGTCTGTGAGCGATACACCGCAGAATTTCCGCAGCGCACGCATCTCGACCGCGTTTATTCTACTTTCATGCTCTTTCTGCCATACCCAACTCTCGCTTCCATACGACGGCGTAGGAATCAGCACCGCATTGTGTAAAGCGAGCTGGGTCTTCTGGCTTGAGGCTTTACTGCCTAGAAGTTTTCCTACCGCTCCATTCACCCTATTCCCTGCATTCACTCTTCTTTCTATATCAGCGGAGTACCTTCCATCTCTACTAAATTCAGATCCTAGATATACAACTTCATACACCTGAAACTACATCATCAACCGTTATCCTTGTATCAGTTCTGGTTTCATCTCTTTCAGTACAATTAAATAAATAAATAAATAAATTCTCCAGACTGACACACCAATTCCCTAGTTCCAAACTAAGCTTATGCTTGTACTATGGATACTAGGCGAACGGATAGACATACTTAAATACGTTTATAAACATCCATGACTCGAGTACAAATGTCCATAATCATCACGAAACATTTGCCCCTAGCGGGATTAGAACCCGCGACCCTTGGTTTCGTGGCCAGGGTCTCTGACCACTCGACCAACGGGCCAGTCAATTATGCCTATTTCACGTTTTTATCTTTGCAATACAATGGTGATTTACAAGGAAAGGCTTTTTACAAACAACAAGATGATTCTAAACGTGTTTCATATTTAATTTTAAGGTACAAAGTCGTACAACCCATTTCACCGCTCGCCAGCCCTGCGCCTGCGGTCGTAATTTTGCAATTTGGACCGTACCACCTGGTAATAAAAAAGCTTGTTGCGCGAAATTGATTTATAAGGGCCTTGGAATGTGACTAAAGCCTTTGTGTTCAGGCCTCAAATGTTTTAGAAGCGATAAAGTTAGTTTTTTTTTTTTTCAAAGTTCAACTCAACTATGTTTTATAGCCATATTTGTAGATGTAACGTTATTATAATAGGACGATAAAATAAATAAATATCAAACTACATCACATACATTGATCTGACTCCGAGGTAATAGCTTAAGCACTTGTGTTACGGATATTAGAAACAACAGTGGTATTACAAATATATACTTAAAATATTAGATAACTAGCAGCGCTCGGCGAAGTTCCCGTTCCCGTAGGAATACAGGGATAAAATATACCCTATGTTACTCGCTGATAAAGTAGCTTTCCATTGGTGAAAGAATTTTTCTAATCGGTCCTGTAGTTTCGGAGTTTATTGAATTCAAACAAACAAATAATCTAATCTTTCCTCTTTATCATATTAGTATAGATAACATCCACACAGAATAAACACAAGTATTCATCACACGAATGCTAGTCCTGGGTGGGGATCGAACCCACAACTCTTGGCGCATTAGGTAGGGTCACTATCAAATGCGCCATCGAACCATTAGTCGTCTTCTACGACATGCAAGGCAAGAAACACAGTTGGCACATTATTTTTAAGTCCCAGACCAACATGGGACAGTGGGCTGGGTTAGATGGAAAATTGTGAAAAAGTAGTGACAAGTGGCTAGGTCGTCGCCTATACAATCACATACCCAAAACCCCATATACCATTAGTCGCATTTTACGACATGCAAGAAACACAGTTGGCACATTCTTTTAAAATCCCCGACCAACATGGGACAAATTAAGAATATTTGTCGTAATTTCTCCTTAAGGGTGATTGGTATGGGGGTGTGTAATACCAAATTAGAGGGAGGTGACGTCGTTGGACGTACAGACTGATTGTAATAATAACAGCCTCTAATTCTGACGTTCATTCAAATGCTTTCTCGGAAAACCACATTTCCATAATACGGCGATCCAGAAATACCTATGAAAGGGTTCCAAGACTGTTTATTACATCAATTCCACGAAATACGAATATATCATGAAGTGTTACTGATGGTAGAGCAGTAGTTAGGAAATTGTTTTATATGCGAGCGCTATTGGGTCGAATCCGTGCATGCATGTATTAATAGATTTAAAAAATATAATTACATGTCTGATTGTATAGGCGACGAGCTAGCCCCTTGTCACTACTTTTTCACAATTTTCAATCTAACCTAGATCGATAGGACAATTGATAATATCGATAGTTTTGTATTATCGATAGTCTAGTCGGTATTAAAGAGCAATACTATCGATAATCATTGGTTGGCAGCGATCGAAACTATCGATAGTATTACTGTTTACCAACAGTTTTGCAGTATCGATAAACTATCGATACTATCGAGTTTCTTCAACTATTGATAGGCTATCGATCGACAATCGATATTGGCATATCAAGCAGCAACACTAAAACACCAACCTACTAAGATTTATAAACTCTACAGATACATATCTATCTATCGGATTTAAACCAAAACTCCTCGTATATGAGGCATTTAACCACTGAGCTACCACTACTCCCTTTCCTCACAGCTTCCTCCCACTGTCCCGCTTCTGGCCCCCATCGCAAGCTTATACAAGTCACTCAGAGGCGTCTCCCAGTAAACATCTCGAGGGTGCAGGAAGGAGCGAAATACTAATGCCAGCACCCGGCGCCGTCGGAATAGCAATGACCGTTGCGCTAATATATTTACGGAGGGTGTGGGGTAGGTGAAAAGCGACAGCGGGGCGATAAGCTGAAGAAAGAGCGTTTTGATTTTACTACATACTGTCACACCCGTGATCTTCAAAAGGTAAGGAGATTTCATGGGGCAATAAGCTTATTTAAACCCTTATTAACTCCTCTAGCCATGGTCAAACCATAGGTCACGGTAATGCGATCGCTACAAAAAAGTCAGTAGCCTTTTGTTTAGAACTAGCCTTCATAAATCATCATCATCATCATCATCATAACACCACGCCAGTAATCCCCGAAGGGGTAGGCAGAATCAAAGGGGCAACAGTCCCCTTTAACCACATTCAGCCAAAAATAAAACTGGGCTGAGTTAGATGGAAAATTGTGTAAAAGTAGATCAATGTAAGTAATGTTGTCTGATATTTATTATTATTGGCTATTTATTTTGTCCCGTGTTGGTTTGGGACTTAAAAAGAATATGCCAACTGTGTTTCTTGCCTAGCATGTCGTAAAAGGCGACTAATGGTATATCGGGTTTTGGGTATGTGATTGTGTAGGCGACAAGCTAGACATTTGTCGCTACATTTTCCACAATTTACCATCTAACCCAGCCTAGTTTTATTTTTGGCTGAATGTGGTTTACGGGGCTTGCTGCTCCTTTGACTCTGTCTACCCCTTCGGGGATTATGTGCGTGATGTTTGTAAAAAATTGTAACTGTAAAATTTTTAACGGAAAGAAAAAAATTTTTTTAAAAGAATTTGCCTGTTCAAACGAATTTTCCTTACAGTGAAAAGTAGCTTATGACTTGTACCACACTCGGGCCTCTAATAAGCGAAGAAAGGAAAAGTGGCGTCTCGCACGGAATTTACCAGGCTCATTGCACACTTGACACAAACAACACGGTGACAAGAGCGACTTCCTCTATATCTCATCATCTTCCTAGCATTATGTCCCGTGTTTAGACGGTGTCCGCTTAGACCATGATCCAGGATTTAGCGAGTCTGGTAATTACATTGAACTGACTGCCGGTCTGACCTTCGTAACCCTAAGATAGAACCAGACAATTTTTGGATCATGGTTACAAATCCAAAGTTGTTTGAATTTGCAGGTTTCATCATTTTATAGTTTTGTAAAATCCAGAGGTACGTGCCCGGGTTTGAACCCGCACTCCACGGTTAGTTAAGAGGCGCGTGTCCTTAACATTGAGCTACCACCGCTCTAGCAACTTCCTCTATTATTTATTTATTTTTAATTCAAATTAAACGGCATATTTATATCTATATCCTACTAATATTATAAATGCGAATGTTTGTATGTATGGATGTATGTTTGTCACTCTTTCACAAAAAAACTACTGAATGGATTTTAATGCAACTTTAGAATAATATAGCTCATACACCCGAATAACATATAGGCTATGTTTCATCGATGTACCACTTTTTTGTCTTTTTTTTTCTCCTGCGAATAAATACATATTTCGATGTAACTTTCAATGGCTGCCGTCAAACGGACCGACTAATGCTTATTCCATTTAAAAAAAAAACAATTAGGGTTATAATTTATATTTCTTTTAGCACCAGCTATCTGCCAGCGGAAGTCCCATCAGAATCGGTCCAGCCACTTCTGAAATAAGTCGGAACAAACGAATAAATAGACCGACAAAATGTTTGTTAAAATAACCGTAAATACGTATTTTTATATGCATTTAATATGAAGCTGTAATTTTGACATTAGAAATTTTATTAAACTGTATAAATAACAAAAAAATCTTGTCTATTAATCCCCCATGTTTGTCCTGACCCCACTTAAAAGTTATACTATCTGAGTAGGGGAGGATTATCAGCTGTTATCAACCCTTCTCGTAGTAACGGATTAAGTTAACACGATTGGTACATACAGATATCATACTAAGATATGTTAGCGATAAGTAGATAAGACGATGTCCCATGTTGGTTCGACTCAAAAAGAATGCACCGTTTTGCATGTTGTAAAAGGCGACAAACGGTGTATTTTGGCTGATGGGTTTGTGATTGTGTAGAGGTATACTAATACTAAATACCAATGTCCCATGTTGGTCTAAGACAGGGTTTCCCAACCTTTATTCCACGGAGGCTCCCTGGACCAAAAATTATATTTTCATGCTTTCATGGTGTTCAAAAATAATAATTTTACTGTTTTATTTTTTAATTTACCTACGCATTGAATAAATTTCTTTTTTCGGAAAAGCAAACTTATCTATCATGCCCCCCCCCTAACATTTCCCTACGCCCCCTTAGGGGGGGTGCCCCCCTGGTTGGGAAGTCCTGGTCTAGGACTAAAAAATAATGCACCAACTACGTTCCTCGTGTAGCATTTATAAAAGGCGACTAATGGTATATTAGATTTTGGGTATGTGATTGTGTAGGCGACCAGTTGGCCACTTATCACTGCTTTTTCACAACTTTCTATGAAACCAAACTGATTTTGGCTAAATTTGGTTTAAGGAGCTTACTGCTGATAGATGTATGTAATGGATGTATGTATGTAATTAGATGTTAGATATTTCTTTAAATTACTAAAGAATGGGTTGAAAAAGATTTGAAAATTATTGTTGGAGTTTACAGTTTTAAGTGTTGTGTTAAGATTATGAATGAATGAAATGATCTTTATTTGAATAGGCATCAACTAAGTACTTAGAAATCGTTAATAGGTGACTAAAAAAAATTATTTAATCAGTCCGTCAGTTAGATTATAAAAAAATATTGAAGATGATTTTTTTTATTTATTTGTTAAAAAAACATTGATGAAGATACAATGCATTCAAGTTCCGCGTGACGTTACACATTCGTAATTTTTTTACAAAATACTGATGTCGCAAGCCCCCACTCCAAAACTTTGATGTTCTTTATCTTTGTGATTTTTTGTTCATTTAATAAAGCGAAAAATACGTGTGTAGTATTTGTGTATAATCTAACTGACGGACTAAATAGAATTATAGTTTTAAAATGCAGTCATCCTCCCTATTAAAATGAATTTCCCAAATCTGACAAATCGTCCTATTAGTAGAATAACGTTAATTAACTTATTTAGTCGTGTCGACGTAATTGTACACATTCCTTTAGCGAACGATCTCTTCCAACTAATTAATTCGCTATTCTCTAACATTTTTAACTAAACGCAATTTCAGCCGAGCCAACGTCACTTCAGAAATCTTTTTCATATCACAAAATTGCCTTTTCCACTAGCGTTGGTAAACAAACAGATTACAATGTTACCAAAATTCGATATCGGAGCAAACTTTGTAGCGAATTCATCACGCGAGTGGCGGCAAACATTCGAGTAATAACATAAGACGTTTAGCGACAGTGAGGCGGGAAAAACACGCTAGGCGTGTGGTGAGCTAGGTGTGACACGCCTCGCGTGTATGCGAGGAATATGAGTGTAGTTTAATAGTAGATACGCGCTTCGTGTGCAAAAGGGGGCTGGTTCAAACCTGGGCATCTAGATTTTTCCAATTTATGTATCGATTGGTATTTATTAATGATATATAAAAAAGGAGGAGGCTCTCAATTCGACCGTATATATATATATATACGGTGTTAGCTCAATGTTAAGGATACGCGCCTCTTAACCGAGGAGTGTAGTGAATGATAAAAATAATTGATACAGAGAGAATTCAAGTCTTGTTTAAATATTACGATGTGTTTCCTCATTGCTAGATAACTGATAAATACCATCATCATCTTCCTAACGTTATGTCCCGTGTTTAGACGGGGTCCTCTTAGACCATGATCCAGGATTTAGCAAGTCTGGTAATTACATTGAAGCGACTGCCGATCTGACCTTTGTAACCCTAAGATAGGTGAACCAGACAATTTTTGGATCATGGTTACAAATTCAAAGTTGTTTGAATTTGCAGGTTTCATCACGATGTTTTCCTTCACCGTCGAGCTAGTGGTATAAATACGTAGATAGACTTGAAAAATCCAGAGGTATCATAAATCCGTGCCTGGGTTTGAAGCCGCACTCCTCGGTTAAGAGGCGCGTGTCCTTACCATTGAGCTACCACCGCTCATAATAATTATTCTCTATCTCTCTCACAGTAATCACAGTAATATTTATTTTCTATCCAAATTAAATAATGTTTCTTAAATTACAGTAGTCCCCGAAGGGGAAAAAGTCATAGGGGTGGCTAGCCTCCTCGACCACATTCAGCCAAAACATAAAATTGGGTTGGGTTAGATGGAAAACTGTGAAAAAGTAGTGACAAGTGGCTACACAATCACACACCCATACCCGATATACCATTCGCCTTTTGCTACATGCTAGGCTGAGACCCCGGACATTATTTTTATTTTTTTGGTCCCAGACCAACGTGGACAAAATTAAAAAATAATGTTGTTTTGATTTGTTATTCGAGGTCGAAGGTCCATGTTCTTGATGACGAAAATAGTCGTGTGGGTTTCAGTTTTCAGTGGAGAGAGCAAGAAGCGCAGGTAGTTGATAGTTTGAAAGCTTTATTGCGAATAGAACGTTACATGCAAATTCATGACGTGTATGACTTAGCGCGATTTTAAAAATTAGCCAATAAGGACGCCGCTCCATGACGTGATATTCTTGCGTTTCGTTTAACGCAAGATCATTGTGTTACTGGTGCAACAGTTATCTTACGGTCTATTCGCCTTCACTGTATAAAGTGCCTTGGAATATTTTCAAATAACCACACATTGTATGCTAAGATTACACACTGCGCGTGATATTAGTGTTTGTTCAGTTTCAGACGGCACATACTTTGTGATTGAGATGTTAAAGGTTTTGTCATGGAAAACTTATGATTAGACTAGCGGTGCCCGCGGTTTTACCTACGTATATAGTTAATGTTATATAGCCTATAAGGCTTACTCGATACATGAGCTGTCTAACACTGAAATAATTTTTCAAATCGGACCAGTAATAATAAATAATATAAAATAATAATAAATCCTCCAGACTGACACCAATTCCCTAGTCCCAAACTAAGCTTATAAGCTTGTGCTATGGATACTAGGTGAACGGATAGACATACTTAAATACGTTTATAAACATCCATGACTCGAGTACAAATATCCATGTTCATCACACGAAATATTTGCCCCTAGCGGGATTCGAACCCGCGACCCTTGGTTTTGTAGCCAGGGTCTCTGTCCACTCGACCAACGGGCCAGTCGTAGTTCCTGAGATTAGCGCGTTCTAACAAACAAACTCTTCATCTTTATAATATTAGTATAGTATAAGTAAGTAAGTAAGTATAGACAAAAAACGTGGCGATATTTGTAACTGTTACTTAAAAATATATAAATTTTTGGTTTTTGAGTCCTTTTCCGATTAACTAAAAAGCTTTTTTAGGAAACTTACGCATTACAATAAATATTATTAACTAAATACCAACAAATTCATATTATTTGATGCGAAAGTAAGTTTATGTGTATACTAGCTTCTGCCCGCGGCTTCGCTCGCGTGATACATCGATGAAACATAGCCTATATGTTATTCGGGTGTATGAGCTATATTATTCTAAAGTTTCATTAAAATCCATTCAGTAGTTTTTTTTGTGAAAGAGTATCAAACATCCATTCATACATACAAACTTTCGCATTTATAATATTAGTAGGATAGTATACCAGATTGGTCGTGTATTAAAAGAAGGTGATGTTAGGAGTCATAAAAACCGTAGAGCTTGTATGAAAAGGTTTATGAATGTTGAAGAGGCGAGTGAGGTGTGTAAGGATCGTGCCATATGGCGTTCGGTTCTCTCTGCCTACCCCGCTAGGGAAGTGGCGTGAAGTTTAGTTAGTTAGTTAGTAGGATTATTTTTTCATGTTTTGTCATTTGATGAGAAAAGGTTTATAAAGTATCTTTCATACCGAGTTATATTATAAATCCTTTGACAGTTTACTTCAAATCATAAGGCATTACCTCCTTTTTGAACCTAAACCACTCGCATTTGACCCTTACGCTACCACTGAGCGACCACAACTCAATACACCCCTAAAATCTAAAAATAGCCACACCTGAAAGCCTCTTCTCTCACAAGAATCCACCCTCTTTGGAGACCTCGACTATAGAGGCTTTTATTAGACTACCCTTTGGCTGTGACTCCGCCCACGTGAAATTCGATTACAGAGTATCTACCTGCGTCTAACTTTTTATGATATTCAGTAGAAAAAAAAAGTTGTGTCACATTCAAATTCCTACTACGGGAAGGTAAATTGTAAAAAGCTAGCTCGTCGCTTACACGACCACAAATCTAGCATCCATTCCAATATATTTATTTAGTCGCCTTCCACGATATGAACACAGCTTGCACATAACTAACTAACTAAACTTCACGCCACTTCCATAGCGGGGTAGGCAGAGAGAACCGAACGCCATATGGCACGATCCTTACACACCTCACTCGCCTCTTCAACATTCATGATCCTTTTCATACAAGCTCTACGGTTTTTATGACTCCTAACATCACCTTCTGTTAATTATTATATTGTATTATTACTGAATTCTAAACCACATGCTTCTGCGTAAATTCGGTTTGTTACAGAGCCTCTGTCGTCACGTAGGTTCTATTAACATTTGCTCAGCGTTTTAAATACTTTCTCTTTCCTCGTATTTATAATAGAAATAGTAAACATGTGTGACCTAGCGTTGCGAACTTTACGAGGCCAAATCAATAGTTACTAGACTATTAATCCCCTGGGACTATGACCAATCGGAGTAGATTGTCAAGGTGGTCTGATAAACCTGACCGGTAGAGTCACATTCATAGACTTCACACAAATACAGCTACCACAGACAGATACTCTCATATTTAATCATATTGTTCTTAGATTCCTCTCACTCATACTCTAATCATCTCATTACACACACGCACACACACGCACACACACACACACACACACACACACAATAATAATAGTAATATAATAGTCGACATGGTAATTTTCTGGTCTAGTGGTTAAAACGTCTCAGTAAATAAATAAATTTACACAAAAATAACCCCAACGCCTCCGCTCGAGAAGTATTAAGCCTGTCTTGAGATGGTTTCTTATGATTTGAGTCCAGAAATAAACCTTATTATAGGCTGATGTTTTGTACTGATAAACTGTTACAATTTTAGACCACCGTTCTAAAATTGTAACAATGCTGATACAAACCCGAGATTTTTTTAATGCTAAGTAGAGATTTTTACCACTTTCTCCAAGTTAAGTTGGCTGGCCCGTTGGTCGAGTGGTCAGAGACCCTAGCTACGAAACCAAGGGTCGCGGGTTTGAATTCCGCTAGGGGTAAATGTTTCGTATGATGAACATGGACATTTGTACTCGAGTCATGGATGTTTATAAACGTTTTTAAGTATGTCTATCCGTTCGCCTAGTATCCATAGCATAAGCATAAGATTAGTTTGAAGCTAGGGAATTGGTGTGTCAGTCTGAAGAATTTATTACATTATTATTTAAGGGAAAACATCTAAATGAAAACTGCAAATCCTAAATAACTATGGATGTGTAACCATGATCCAACAGGTCTAAGAGTTATGAAGATCATATAGACAGTCGCTTCAGAGTTATTACCTGGCACGCTACAACCTGGATTATTATTTAACTAAGCGGTCCCCGATTAAGCACGGGACATAAGGGGAAGATAATCCTTTCATTTTTGTTGATCCAAGGGAATGCGTTACTCACCGTCCGGCTGAAACCGGGGGGAATCAGCGGGGTGTGTCGGACTCCAGGGGCCCTCTAGGTGATGGGAGGACCATGCTCCGCCCAAGGCGGTAGTGGGCTTGGTATACCGACTAAACCCCTGGGATGTACCGTTTACATCATCTTCCTAGCGTTATGTCCCGTGCTTAGACGGGGTCCGCTAGACCATGATCCAGGATTAAGCGAGTCTGGTAATTACATTGAAGCAACTGCCGATCCAACCTTCGTAACCCTAAGATAGGGGAACCAGACAATTTTTGGATCATAGTTACAAATCCAAAGTTGTTTGAATTTGCAGGTTTCATCACGATGTTTTCCCTCACCGTTGAGCTAGTGGTATAAATACGTACATAGATTTGAAAATCCAGAGGTACGTGCCAGGTTTGAACCCGCACTCCTCGGTAAAGAGGCGCGTGTCCTTACCACCTCCGCTCTTAGGATGTACCATTTACCCCTTTATAATAAAAAAAAAACGTCCACGGGATCGCGCATCGCTAATGATCCTAGCATACCCTAAAGTCTTCTCGATTGCACCAACGAGGCTGTCAAATTTGCCTGCCCCATGCGCTAAGAGTTGTGGGTTCGATTCCCATCCAGGACAAACATTCGTATGATGAATACTTGTGTTTGTTCTGTGTCTGGGTGTTAATATCCAATATTTAAGTATATATTTGTAATACCACTGTTGATTCTGATATCCGTAATACAAGTGCTTAAGCTACTTACTTCGGAGTCAGATAAATGTATGTGACGTCGTCTGATATTTATTTATTTGGTCAGACTGAAAAATGGTCACAAGATACCCCATTATAGTGTTGTGATAAACATGTGACAGTAACAGGCTGTGATTTAGTCACAGTGACGCGTCACTGTTATTTATTCAGCCATGTCTCGATAGACATTTAGTCGGTCGTTACCAACCCTCGTATGAGGGTGCTTACGTTCAGGGGCTGTTACCTACAGAACAGCCAATGCTGCAGTCACATTATCACGGTACAACGAATGTGTTGCTGTCTCTTTCATTCTGCCTTTTGTAGAGCAGGATGCAAGAAGTATGACGTCAGTGTAGTCGTTGTATTACGTCCAGATCTGTTTTTAATGTCTTGTCCATTCGGGAGAGGTCCAGAGGTACATGGTTAAAAACGGGACAAGTGAGAACAGGACTTATATCTTGTTGGTTTCCATACTCTAATGTGAGTGTTAATAGGCTAGATGACTAAAAAATTCTGCTTAGTCCGCCAGTTAGATTATAAAAAAATTTTGAGAACACGTATTTTTTTATTTATTTGTCAAACAAACATTTACGAAGATGCAATGCTAACAAGTTGCGCTTGACGTCACACCTACGTACAATTTTCACCAAGTAGTGACGTCGCAAGCCCCCACTTCAAGACTTTGATACTCATTATCTTTGTGAATTTTTGTTAATTTGAGCCAGACTATCCTGCACAATAATAAAAATTATTTAAAAATAATTTTTAACAAAAAATAAAAAACTACATTAAAAATTCGTTTTTAAAGTTGGCCTGGGACTTAAAAAAGGATGGGCCAACTGTGGTTCTTGCATAGCATGTCGTAAAAGGCGACTAATAGCCGCTTGTCACTGCTTTTTCACAATTTTCCATCTAACCCAGCCCGGCTTTATTATTGGCTGAATGTGGTTGAAGGGGCTTGCTGCCCTTACAACTCTGCCTACCCCTTCGGGGATTATGGGCGTGATGTTATGTATGTATAAAAACGAACTGACGAGATTTGAACCCCTTTAATACACAATAACCAGGATTCAAAACTACTAGCTCAATCGACAAAATTCCCCTTAAATCAAAACTACCCTCAATCCTTCAATCCAACCCACAGCTAACTTGACCTTCTTAAGAGAAATCTTTCAGCGGGTTCCACAGTTTTATCAATAGACTGTGTGTGTGTGCGTGTTGCACAAAAACGTGTGTATGTGTGTGTGTGTGTGTGTCAAACGAAGTTAGAGGCCTTTCAGGCCGCGGGCGGCTATCTGTTGAAGATGGGTTGCAGACGGGCGGGTGAGTCGCCAATCAACATTCAAAATAGATCTCTTATAGCTGATTTTTCAACAGTCAGTTAAAAGATAACAATCAAATAAATCACAATCCGCATAATTGTAAAATGTCATTGCCTGTTTATTCAGTAAAACACCGTATGACATTCGCCAATTGGTGACTTTATACCTACTTTATCAGTCGGTTAATTCTTATCTGGCCATTAAAAAATCGGCCCTTAATAAAATAATGTGGTGCTATAATACATAGAAAGAAGTCATCATCTTCCTAGCGTTATGTCCCGTGTTTAGACGGTGTCCGCTTAGACCATGATCCAGGATTTAGCGAGTCTGGTTTTAATTACTTTGAAGCGACTGCCGGTCTGACCTTCGTAACCCTAAGATAGGGGAAGCAGGCAATTTTTGGATCATGGTTAGAAATCCCAAGTTGTTTGAATTTGCAGGTTTCATCACGATGTTTTCCCTCACCGTCGAGCTAGTGGTATGAATACGTACATAGATATGAAAAATCCAGAGGTACGTGCCCGCGTTTGAACCCGCACTCCTCGGTTAAGAAGCGCGTGTCCTTCATAATATTAGTATGATAAAGAGCTACATATTAACTCCGACGTTGTTGGTAAGAATATTAGGTAGACAAGATAGATCTATTATTTATTTTAAATTTTCATTAAATTGTACAATATACAATATTACAAATGAAAACATATATTTGGGTATGTGATTGTGTAGGCGACGAGCTAGCCACTTGTCACTAATTTTTCACAATTTTCTGTCTTACCCAGGCCAGTTTTAGCAGTATGTGGTTAAAGAGGCATACTGCTCCTTTGACTGTGCCTACCCCTTCGGGGATTATGGGCGTGATGTTATGTATGTACATAGACTTGATAAATCCGCAACCCTCGGATCTCAGGCACGTATCCTTGATTGATTGGTTGATTGATTGATTGATTGACTGATCTGACTCAGAGCTAAGTAGCTTAAGCACTTGTGTTACGGATATCAGAAACAACAGTGGTATTACAAATATATACTTTAATATTGGATATAAACACCCAGACACAGAACAAACACAAGTATTTATCACACGAATGTGTGTCCTGGGTGGGGATCAAACCCACAACTCTTGGCGCATGGAGCAGGGTCACTACCGAATGCGCCATCGAGTCAGTCAAATAAAACCAAAAGCGTTTAAAAAACCGCCGCGTTTCCCCCGCCCGACTACCCCGCCCTTCTTCATGTCTAATACCGCACGTCTAGAGTCTAACTTAATCACACAGGGTTCCATTTGTAGACGTCCCAGATTGAATGTGGTACTTTGTCGAATTACACCAAGACTGACGCTTAATAGCTTGTGGTTGGAAAATGGTTTCTTTAACATATTTTTTTATTTTAACATTATTATACAAAAAAATTAAATTAAATAAATGTGTCTATTTGTAACGATAAAATAACAACTTAATACTTCATGTGCAATACACAGATGCGGTACATATAGCAAAAAAAGCAATTTTAAAGTTCTAGTTTGTCTATCTGTCTAACTAGTAATTTCAGCTACCTGTTATTTTAGAAAAATAATTTTGGTTTCCCGCAAAAGGAAACCATTTTCGGTAAATTCCGCGCAGGCGCATCGCGACAAACGGCTAGCTTGTACCTAAATAAATAAACACATACCTTATCCTCATGTTAAAATAGCTGATGAAAATCAATATCAACAAAGGTACTTACTTATACAAACACCCAAATTTGAATCATTACCGGTCATATATAAATTTGATTCTTGAAAATCACTTAATGAGGCCACCTATCTAATCTTCGAACTTAACTGTATTACTTAGCCTTCATACATAAACACATTGAAGTAGGTATGGAGAAAATATTATTTGAAATAAGAAACCATGTAAACTATGCTCCATATTTGGTAAATGAGGTTGTAATACGAATAAGTAACAAGACTCTTGTTTGTAAACACACGATTCCTGAAACCCACCTAGTCACCCTGACGTCATCCTTGATTATTATTATTTACTTAGTATATAAGCAATATCACTATTTAAAATACAGTCAGTTTGTAACCAGCCTTAGAGTATTTAATTTAAGTCCATCCTGTCACTACAACATACACAACATCACGCCCACAATCCCCGAAGGGGTAGGCAGAGTCAAAGGGGCAGCATCCCCCCTCAACGACATTCAGGCCCGGGTCAGATGGAAAATTGTGAAAAAAGCAGTGACAGGCGGCCAACCTGTCGCCTACACAATCACACACCCAAAACTCGATATACCATTAGTCGCCTTTTACGACATGCTTACTTGCAACTTAGCCTTCCTTGAATCTAAACCACCCGTCTAGAAAATATAAGTATCGTAGCAAGCATAGTATTCACTGAAGATAATAAAAATGTATACACACATACTTTTGTCTATAAAACGGCAGGTTATATATCCAACCTTATCCTTTCCCGTGGAAAACTATTATATGTTCTGTCAGATAGTAATAAAGTTTTACAGCCCATAAAAGTGTCACGTGCTAGAACGGGACAGTGTAGGTGACAACAGTGAGGACAAAACGGGACAGGGATTAATATTGGAATGCTAAAATTACATATTGTACCATATTGGTCAGGGACACGAAATATAATGTATAAACTGAGTTCTAACTCGGAGAATATTAATTAAAATACTGATGAGCACATTTGCTTTCATATAAACGAAAGAATCTTGCACCGAATCACAAATAATATATATTTCGTACAAAAATCGTTCTGTCAATGTCATCTGTCATCTGTCAATAAAAAAATATTGAACACATATTTTTTTATTTATTTGCCAAACAAACATTGACAAGGATACAATGCATTCAAGTGGCGCGTGACGTCAAACATTTGTAATTTTTTTACAAAATACTAATGTCGCAAGCCCCCACTCCAAAACTTTGATGCTCGTTATCTTTGTGATTTTTTGTTAATTTGATAAAGCGATAAATGTGTCTAGTATTTTTGTATAATCTAACTTACGGATTAAATAGAATTATAATTTTATAATGCAGTCATCATCTCTATTTGGTCAAGACCAAATACACACGAGGCGCGTTCTTTTTTTGCGTAACAATAAAGAATTACACGCCTCGCGTGTAAAACACTTGTCACCTATACACGCTTAGAATTCCTAAAATTTTAGCTATATTGATTACTGCTTTGCAATACACTGTGACGATAGTGATACCTTTATACAACCAAGATGTCTTAGCCAGACCTGGATCTAGAACCTATCTAGACGGAAAAGGAAATTTGCATTTTGGAGTCTCTAAATCCATTTATTATAGGTGCTAATGGGGTCGATGGCACCACCAATATTTATATATATTTTTTAGAGCTATCCCATTTTTGTTTGGGACTTAAAATAATGAGCCAACTGTGTTCATTGCCCAGCATGTCGTAAAACGCGATTAATGGTATACTCGGTATTGGGTGTGTGATTGAGTGTGTAGGCGATTAGCCACTTGTGACTACTTTTTCACAATTTTCCGTCTAACTTTATTATAAACTAGCTGACCCGGCGAACTTCGTTCCGTAGCTTTGCTCTTGAAAACTGATATTCTTTCTATTGATGAATATCATATTTTAATACTTATTATCCTATTCCGAACGAAGATTCATCCAAAAACACAAAGATCATAAAAATTGGTCCACCCGTTCTCGAGTTATAAATGGTGTAACTAACACGACTTTGTTTTATATATAAAGACGATTAGCCACTTGACTACTTTTTCACAATTTTCCGTCTAACTTTATTATAAATTTTGACTGAATGTGGTTAAAGGGGCGTTGACTGCTCCTTTGACTATGCCTACCCCTTCGGGGATTACTCGTGATAATATGTATGTATGTTTATGAGCTGTCAAAAAGCTTTCATAGATGTTCTATCTATAGAAATACGGAAGTGTGACGTCATGATTTAGCATAATCAACTAACTAGTAAAGGCTTTTACTACAAATTTAAATATTAAAACAATAGGTTTTTTAAACAATTACGTATGTATCAACACTATTAATACACCATTACCATCGGGTCATGGTTTTTTGAAGTATGAATAATTAATTACAGGAAACAGACAAATAGGATAATGGTTACTCATCCATAGTTATTTGTTTGAAGAAATCCATACGAATCTTTTGGCTCGTGGTATAAATACATACATACATATGTAGTCTTGCAAAATCCAGAGGTTCGTGGTCAAGTTTAAATCAAAACTCTTCACATTTGAGCCGCGTCTCTTTACTAACAAGCTACAATCCTATACAAATTCTACTATCCTAACAAATTAATAAATTTTAATTGTAACTCAATCGTGCTTTAATGGCTGCAATAAAACCTTGAATAAAATTGATTAGGTACGTACTCATGTTTGAATCAAAACACCTCGCAAATAATAAGCCCTATTCACCGAACTCCAACAAACTAACAATCTGTAGCTAATTATTTACCGCTCTCAACTCATTACCAAACGCGTTGGCATGCGCAACGCACACCCATCTCTAAAGACGTGGCTCAATTTACCTGGTAAGGGCTCATCAGGGGCCTTCGTTGATATTCCAGGGAGCGCTCCGCCACCGGGACACTGGGAGACCAGTCAGACCGGGACACCGTATTACGAAGGTTTTAAGAACTGTTGAAAGGTCCTGGGACTCAAAAAGAATGTGCCAACTGTGTTCCTTGCTTAGTAGGTCGTAACAGACTAATGGTATGTGATTGTGTAGGCGACGAGCTAGCCACTTGTCATTACTTTTTCACAATTTTCTATCTAACGCAGTCCAGTTTTATTTCTGTCTGAATGTAGTTAAAGGGGCCGGCTGTCCCTTTAACCGATATACCATTCGTCGCCTTTTACGACTTGCTAGGCAAGAACCACAGTTGGGACATTCTTATTTTTTGGCCCAGATCAACATGGGCCAAGTCCCAGACCAACATGGGACAAGTTAAATTATAACCGTTTATTTTAAATGGTTTCAGTTTATTTTAAATATGAAGTCCCTGCTAACTACAATGATATGAAAGTGATCTTGATCACAAAAAGGTTGGGAACCACTGAATTAACCCATCAATAAAATTTTTAGCTTAATATGGTTTAAAGAACCTATCGCTCATTGGACTCTGTCTACCCCTTAGGGGATTGCGGGAGTTTTAATTATCTAGTATATTTTGACCCATCCACCCCAACCCCCATTTTTATCTTAACGGGGCGGTAGGAAGTTTGCGGAGACAGCTAGTATAGACGAATAACGAATGATTTAAATTCCTTATATTAGCATCACACTAATCACACTAATATTATTAAGGCGAAATTTTGTGAGTGTGTTTGTGTATGTTTGTTACTTCTTCACGCAAAAACTGCTGAACGGATATGGATGAAATTTGGCACAGTGATAGATTACAGTCTGGAATAACATATAGGCTACTTTTTATCCAGGAAAAAAATCACAGTTTCTGTAGAATACAGAAATATTAGTCTACGCGGGCGGAGTCGCGGTAAACTAGTTCTAGCCTAAACAACAAGAGTCCTTTAACCCTTAGAAGAAAGACAGTAATACTCTTCCTAAAGTCTCACAGTTAGTCAAAGAGGAGACCTCAGTAGGCCCTCAGTGAGAGGGCCCCGGCAGTGACCGGCGATGTCTCATTAGCGCGCGTTGTGCGTCAATCAGCGCTCGGTGATAAACTAACAGATCAGTGTCGCAATTCGCTGTAACAACTATTGGGACAAACATATCAAATTTATCATTACTAATTGATAATTATCGATGATATCCTTAGTCATACATACATACATAACATCACGCCCATAATACGAAAACGAGTAGGCAGAGTCAAAGAGGCAGCAAGCCCCTTTAACTACATTTAGACGAAAATAAAACTGGACTGGGTTAGATGGAAAAATTGTGAAATAGTAGTGACAAGTGGTTAGCTCGTCGCCTACACAATCTCATACCCAAAACCCGATATCATTAGTCGTCTTTTACGACATGCTAGACAAGAACCACAGTTGGCACATTATTTTTCAGTCCCAGACTAACATGGGACAATAGGCTCCTTAGTTTTACCAAGTATAAACTTGAATGTTTCGAAACTTTTATCCTCGCAAAAATTACTAAGACACAAAAACTATACTAAAAAAACTTTACAATCTATTATATGTTGCTGTAATAGCTCGAACTATGGTAAATTTTAAGGTTTTCCAGTAAAACCTAAGATTTACCAACTCTTAACGGTAAAAGTCCGAACAGGTGTACAATTCGAACTTTTACCACCATTTACTTAGTAAATCTTAGGATTCTTTACTTGGACAATTTTACCTAACCAAACCTAACTAAGATTAGATTATATTATAGGTTAGGTTAGGTAAGGTATTTCTTTAATCAGGTTAATAAACCTAACCTAACTAACCCATAATATAACCTAACCTAGAAATGTTTACATTTGCCAACTCACGTCGGTAAATCCTAAGATTTACTAGTAAAACCTAAGATTGACCAATATACGGGCTTTTACAGTAACATATATACTCGTATAAAGCTGAAGAGTTTATTTGTTAGTTTGCTTGAACGCGCTCATCTCAGGAAGTATTGCTCCGATTTGAAAAATTCTTTCAGTGTTAGATAGCCCATTTATCGAGGGAGGCTATAGGCTATAACATTAACCAAAAACGCGGGTGAAACCGCTGGCACAGCTAGTAATTAAATATAGCTCATCTAGAATTCAAGATATTTCGTTATTAAGATAGTTGCTTAAATTAATAGATAATGCGATTACATTACAAGCCCAGTGTGCTTCATATCGCTCGAATTCTACTAATATTATAAACGAGAAAGTTTGTAAGAATGTATAAATGTTTGTTACTCTTTCACGCTAAAACTACTGAATGGATTTTAATGAAACTTTACAATAATATAGTTTATACACCCGAATAACATATAGGCTATGTTTTATCGATATGCCACGCGAGCGAAGCCGCGGGCAGAAGCTAGTATATCATATTTCCATCATTATCTTTTCCAATACATTAACTATAGAATTACATAAACAAACATTAACAATCATAACAGGACTTGCGTGATCCAAGTCTATATATACACAAAGGGACAAACAAACTCACAATAATATAAACAATAACTCCCCTTTAAATATCTGGAACGCAACCGGTCATTACTGAAGCAAATACTGGGAAAATAATATGTTTGTCTGTCAACACCGTTCGTATCATTACCAGATAGGAGGAGGTGACGTCACATGCCTCGTCGCCCCTAGTCAGGTTATTGTCAGGTGACTGGTTTAAGTTGGATCGAACAATTGTGTTTATAGCTCAATGTATCGAACATATTCATCATCTTCCTAGCGTTATGTCCCGTGCTTAGACGGGGTTCGCTTAGACCATGATCCAGGATTAAGCGAGTCTGGTAGTTACATTGAAGCGACTGTCGATCTGAGCTTCGTAACCCTAAGATAGGGGAACCAGCCAATTTTTGGATCATGGTTACAAATCCAAAGTTGTTTGAATTTGCAGGTTTCATCACGATGTTTTCCCTCACCGTCGAGCTAGTAGTATGAATACGTACATAGATTTAAAAAATTCAAAGGTACGTGCCCGGGTTTGAACCGGCACTCCTCGGGTAAAAGGCGCGTGTCCTTACCATTGAGCTACCAACGCTCCACTAATTTCTAATATTTGCTTACTCCTTAGTACCTACCCTCTACCTACGATAAGTTACTCTTTACTATTTTATACCTGCTACAAGTTACTCCTTGCTACGTTAAGTAACTCTTGGCTACCATCTACCAACTGTAAGTTATTTTTAACCGACTTCAAAAAAAAAGGAGGAGGTTCTCAATTCGACTGAATTTTTTTTTTTTTTTTTGTATTTATGTTACTCGATATCTCTGAGAATTGTTAACCGATTTCCAAAATTTTTTTTTTAATCGATAGGGTTTACTCCCGAGTTGGTCCCATTGCCACCAAGTCAGGATCTGATGAAGGGATCCCAGGAAAATCGAGGGCAACCCTCAAACTTTATAGGCACGTACAATGTGTTTTAGACATTTTCTAAGATTGTTCAAGTATTTACGCATGGTACTTATCATCTTATGTTGGTGAGCTGATGATGGAAGGTACAAATCCTTAACGATTAGGAATTTGTTTATGATTCATTAAATATTGATATCTTCGAGAATTGTAAGACGATTTTTAGAGTTCTTTTTTTTATTCTAAAGGGTATATCCTGGAGTTGGTCCTATTGGTACCACATCTGGATCTGATGAAGGAATCGTAGGCAAATAGAGGGAAACCCGCAAGTATTATAGGCGCGTACAATCTATTTTAGTTATTTTCTAAAACAGTTCAAGTATTTACGTCTGGTATTTATAATCTCATGTTGCTGAGCTGATGATGGAAGGTGTAACTCCTTAACGATTAGGAGTTCGTGGATAATTCTTTCAATATTATAGGGCCATATTAAGTGTTATTCTCGAGATAGTCTCAATTTCACCAAGTCTTGGTTTAGTGATGGGATTACATGAAAACGAGGGCCACTCTTAAATTTTAACGACATGTTAAGTGTTTTATTTATTTTTTCTAAAACGATTCCAGTATTTGCGTCTCGTACTCATCATGTTATGTTGCTTAGCTGATGATGAAAGGTATAACTCTTTGAAGATTAGTAGTTTTAAGTAATTCTTTAAACATTAAAGGCTCGTTATACCTTTTCGTCTTTAGTCTCATAAGACCGGCACTGCCTCATTAAAGCAGCTCGTTTTGATTTGGTCTACCTACCTATTAATAAATTTCACTAAAAAGTAACAAATAAGTTAAATTTTAACAAAAATAAAAACCAACTTCAAAAAACCCCGCAAAAAATGTTAATAAAAAAACATAAGTAAAAACTGCCTTAATAGCTATTTAAATGTCCAAACACTAAAAAGTATAAAATAAATTATTTCGACTGCTTCGATGAAAGTATTAATCTTTAACACGTATTTAAATATTTACAATAATCAGTTAGTTTTGGAGTCGGTGCCAGCCAAACTAAAAAAAAAGGGGACACTTAATAACAAATTACCTTACTAATAACAATATGAAACAAATTAGTTAAAATATGAGTATATTAACTTACTATCGATTTTGTATATTCAAAACCTATTTTACCACCCTTCACCAAAAAACAAATAATTGCAAATTCCGAAATGATGATATAATTACGCGGGCTGGCACCGCACAGTCACGAGTATCGATAAAAACTTAATCGTCTTTTAGCGACATCATGACATGAATACAAAGTTATTTAGCCAAGTTATGTTGAAATATAATTATATTCACATTGGGAACTCATTATCTTCGTAAATTTGTTAGTTAAGTAACTGATAATTTTTCTAGGTTTCCAAGCAACCCAGCATTGTGTAAAAAGTGGATGCGGACTATAGACAGACCAGATTGGACTCCCAGTAAGAACTCCACTATCTGCAGCAATCATTTTGACGGCAAATGACGGAAGCAAAAAATTTGTTGCACTACATATTATTTTTAAATAACTAAATGTCACCAAATTAAAAGTTGCTAATATATTATTTGTTTCATTTCATTCCATCAGTCAAAGCCAAAGTCATATCTTTTTGTCTTAGTATAAATTATAAAACATATTTCAATTTTTTTTATTTTTTACACGCTGAATATACGAAGAATTTTACCATCTCATTGTTTATAGAACAACTTAGAATGAGATTTCTTACCGACTAATTCCAATTTACCTAATATATACAACTACTGATTTCAGTCAATGCCATAAATAATTAATCAAAAGAAAAAGTATAAAAAAGCGTTTTAAATACCTATATTAATAGTATACAACTGAATCAGTCGATAATGTGAAAGTGCGTCTTTGACAACACTATTTTTGACTCACACATAGACGTCAACCAACACGTGCTTAAATTTATTTTCGTCATGTCTCCGAGCCGTCTTTGTGTATCTTGTACATCCTAAATCTATGGTTTTTACTTATGTTTTTTTATTAACATTTTTTGCGGGGTTTTTTGAAGTTGGTTTTTATTTTTGTTATTTACTACCTTGTTCATAAGTGTTTTATTGTTAGTAATTCTCCTTGTTACCCTGTTCCTACAAATGTTGCTTTATTACATAATGTTACTTCTTGCACCCTCTTTTTACCATGAGTTACTCTTTACTACCCTATTCCTGAATTAAGTTACCTTTTACTACTATATTCTTAGGACATGTTACTCCTTGTTACCCTCTCCCTACGGCAAGTTACTCCTTGCTGCCCGGCCGATACGTAACCGCCACAAACGCAATAGCGCCAGTTCGTCTGATTGATCTGGAACAAGTCCGAATGTCGTGTTCCTGTCCATGTGCTGTTAATTTGTTTCCGCCGGTCGATACGGCGCACGCGCGGCCCGTCTCCACTGTTGGGGGACGGACGTCACGGCGTTTGTGGACGATTTCAGTGTAGAAGTGCAATAAGATGCTGGACTGTGATTAATAACAAACATTAAATAAAGTACTGTTAAGTATTAATCAATAGAATTTCTAATTAAGTAACAACTTTCACGACAATACCTTGGCGGGGTAGGCAGAGACAATCGAGTGATTTAAGACACTGTCCTTACATACCTTACTATAGTCCATTTTACTTAAGAAGAGTTTCGTAACACTTAGAATTTAACGTTAATAGTTATGCTCCGTATGACAGACATTCGATTTTTTTTTTTTGCAATTCAATAAAAAGTTCTAGGGCAGTTAAATCGACTTTTTTATTTATTTTATTTTGAATCCTGATGAAAATGAAAATTATTTCAAACTATGATTTATTTTTATATGAATACTGGTATTCGGTATCATCTAAATAAGGGTGTTTTGTTTTTGTTTGTGTCTTAGGGAACACTTCTTTGTTGTTACTGGATTCATAACACATTTTCGATTGAAATGTACGCTTATGAAATATCTTTAGTAAAATATCCTAACTCGATGACAAGATGTCCGCCATATCTATTAATGATGTTATGTGAATAGAATTGTTCCACTGAATAGTAGTGTCAATCTCTATAAGTAAACTTACTTTCCCGTAATATGCATTTCATACGTTATTTTTGCTAAGTTTAAATTGTTCATAAATTTAAGAAGAAATTGATAAATCGTGTTTACATTAATAAATGGAGATTATTAAAATGAAATATGTATGAAACTGAATATTTTGATTCGTAGAAAGTACGATGCATGAAAAGGAGTATTAACACCAATCACGGGAATCATCTTACGTGAAACGGACTAGTTTTTTTTATTTTTATACATGCTCTATGGTTATCATGGCTTCTAACATCACCTTTTGTTTTCCCAAGACGAATTTAATCATGATGGGGGCCTTCGCGATGCCTGCATGCTTCCACTTCGTATTGTATATCTGCCTATCAATCTCTCGTCTTCCGTTCTTAAAACATGTCAGATCCATCGGAGCATACGAATAACTAGATTTTTAACGATGCGTTGAAAAATACATAACATTTGAAACTATTGCAAGAGATTAAACACTCTTAAGCAAATTTAATAAATCGTGCCACAACAATGGACACAAGCCCGAGTCGCGTGCGTCCCGCCCTTAACCCGTAAACGGCGCGGTCACTTAGACCGACCGACATGACTGAACCGAGTCGCGTAGCGTGCATCGTCTGCGATCAACGCGGCAAGGAATACCTCGTGGCATCGTCTTCGGCATTCGTCCCTGATTTTGCATAGTCTAGTACCATGCGAAATCTGTACTGGACTAATGTTCCGCAAATAGGGAATTATCCTCAAAATATTTTTTTAGTCCGTAAATCAGATTATCAAAGAATATAGAATAAGTTTTTCTGCTTTATCTGATACTCGAAAAATAACAAAGATGCGCTTGAAAGATCTGAAGCGCGCTTGACGTCAATTGGACAGTAAAATATACACACCTAGTGACGTCACACGGTACTTTAGCGCGCTGTATCTTCATCATTTTTAGTTTGTTACTGCGTTACTAGGTAGTGTTGCCCAAAGCAAGACTCTTGCGGCGGTCTTGCATGCCGTTATCTTGCAGACTCAATCTTGTTCTTGATCAAATGTTGCTTGTCGCTTGGTCCTGTGTTAAGACCAAGCAACAAGCAACATTTAAGCAAGAACAAGACTAAATCTGCAAGATGACGACGTGCAAGACCGCCGCAAGAGTCTTGCTTTGGGCAACACTTATTTTACTAAAAAAAAAATATAGTCCGAAAGTTAGATTATTTGACGGTAAAATTTTACACACCTAGACTAGGTGTGTAAAATTTTACCGTCCAAGTGACGCCAAGCGCCCTATTTCAAATCTTTGAAGCGCTGTATCTTTGTCAATTTTCAAGTACATATTAGATAAAAATAAAGCAAAAAAATACGTATTAAATATTTTTTGATAATCTAACTTGCGGACTATATTTTTTTTTTTTAGTAAAATATCTCATTACAAATCCAACCATACACCACCATTCGCCTTTTCCAACATGCTTTGCTCTTTCTGGGGGTTGCAAGTGTGAAAACATAATTTACTGTTCAATTGACGTAAAAATAAATAAATAATATATTGCAAATACTGAAACAGACTTCAAGTTCAACAAAATCTTGAAAAAGGTCCCTATATCATTTACTCCGTTATCCTCTGTCAACTAAGTTCAAAGTACTACAATTTATTTATTCATTGGCTTCACGAAAAGCAATACCTTTTACCCTTGTCCATTCGTTCACTCTCCGTTCACTCGTTCAGTTCACACGTTGCTACCTCATTCGTCACTCGGCCAGTATAAATCATTTCATTCTTCTCGACGGCGGATGACGTATTCATGCGAAAGAAATTTATGCGTTCGTCTCAGATATATTGTTGTGTTTGGAGAGGGCGGGTGCCTGGATTGTATAAAATTTGAGATAGAGATGTTGTATAGACCTAGGACCAAGCACCGTCACAGGAAGACTGAATGAAAACCGGACTTCTAGTTAACTATTTTAGTCTTTACATTCTTAGGTCTAATTAGTGTAATTGGTGTTAATTGAACTCTATGGCGTTAGGTATATATGTGCTCGGTAAAACGAAATGCCACCGCGTGGCAATCTACACCCAACGCCATCTGTTAGTAGAATATGAGTACTACATACTTTGTAGTAACTCGAACAGATGTGTTGTTTATTCTATAGTTCTATGTTGGTGTCATTTGTAGCTTTATGTCTCGTGGTTAACCGGGGCAACTTAAACCATGATCCAGGATCTAGCAATCTGTATTTTACCTCCAATCGACGGCTCATCTGACCTTTGTAACTCTAAAATAGGGTACAAAGAAAAATCAATGTATAAAAAAACGGACTGTCATCACTTTAATACAAGAAATAAACACAAGCTTGCTGTTCCAAATCTCAGGCTTAATAAAATTACAAATTCATTTGTAGATCTAAGCATAAAATTGTATAATAAATTGCCTCAACATGTTATTGAATTGCCTATGCATAAGTCTAAGTTTTATGTAAAATCGCATTTAATAGCAAAAGTTTATTACAAAATAGAAGATTACCTAAATGATAAAAATGTCTGGACATGATTATCTACTCGCGTGTACAGTGAAATCTCTTTTTTATGTATAATGTTTATGCTTTAATAGAGTTTAGTAAAATGAAAATTATTTAAAAAAGGCTATTATCTGCTAAGTTTCTTGCGGCACCTCTTCTTAACAGGCCACTCACGTCGAGGTGCTGGTAAGGTAAAAAATATCTGACGTGCAAAAGAATTTGTTATGAATCCATTTGCAGAAATAAATCATTTCATTTCATGGATTGATCAAGGTTACTTCTTTAATGGTTTCATCACGATATTTCCCTGGACCATCGAGCGAGTGGTATTAATAAGTACATAGACTTGAAAAATTCAGAACTAACCTTTGAGTCTGTGTCATCACCATGACATGACGTTTGTAAAGAAGCAATAGACTGTCTGTGTCTATGCTGCTATGAATCTTTAATGGAGTACTTACGATATTTTAAATATGGGAAGACATTGAGAAGACCGCGAACTTACCTGTAAGAAAAAAGAAATAGATTATTTAATATTTAAACTTCCAAAACTACATAGATTTCCGTCAATCATGAAATATCTACTAACTAACAAACACTAAATTTAAGGAAATCATATCTACATATATCCTATATATATATATATATATATTTTAATAAATTTTGGTAGTATGAATAAAAGCAGAATAAAAAAAAAACAGGAAGAAATCTTTTTAAGTTTTCGTTTCAATTGCGGACAAATTCTTTTATTCATACTCAAAAAAAAAAAAACCTAACACTGTGCCGGATTGCCGCGCGTAGGAAACATAACATAGATTAAGCATAGACTAACAGATTAGCGATATATAAACTGTGATATCGACGGTGAAGTGACAATACCTCGTAACTGTAGATATGTTTATTTTACATGAGAATGAAAAACGATCCAATTTTTAGGTTTTGATCATAAGACTTTCATATGACTTTTAATGAAATCTTTACAGGATCACTTTATTATTTGATAACAAACAAGAAAAAAATAATATTCCACGCGAAATTGAATTTTAAGGCTACTGCATTAAAAAAGTCGATTCCTGAAAAAATATTAGTTAGGAAGTATTGTCACTTCATCGTCGATATGACAGTAATAAAGTCAGATATCTACCAACTTTCGTCTCATTCCTCACCATCCCATTCGCTGTTATATTTGGTGACCCCGACGGTTATACACACCATATTTTATTTCTACTTCAGTTTATTGTTCAAGCATGACACACAATGACGTCACAGTCTCAATATTTGCACAAACTTCACCATAGCTACAGGGGGCGTGTTTTATATCCGCGCAAACTATGGCTGCGGAATTCAATGCAAACAGCCAGCCAATATGCGAGTAGGCTGCGCCGGAAGCGCTCACGTCACGGCGCAGTTATTTCCGGTCGCCATTATCCAATCGCGCGGGAAATGTGACAGTGTCGGATACTGGATGGGTGTTCATGCGGGGAATTGACCTAAATGTACATATTGCAGGAAACAATTTGCTTATTTAATTGCTATAAATACTGTCCCATTTTGAGACCAGCTCAAAAAATGTGCCAACTGTGTTGGGTAAATTGTCGTTAAAGGCGACTATGCCATTAATGGTGTATTTCGTGACTGATTGCGTAGGCGACAAGTCATTAATTATTTATTATCATTACATTTTCACAATTTTGCATATGATTATTCTAACCTTTTTATTTTAGCTAAAAGTAGTTAAAGGGTCGTCACCCCAATGGCTCTGCCTAGCGCTATGATACGAATGTACGTAAGCAAAATAAAAAATATACAAACATCAAAATCGAACCCCGAACTAATCCTAAGACGCAAGCATACCACCACCACGCCATGACACCGCACGGCACTCAATTACCAGGATCGAAGAATCAAATCATTCCACTTAATACTTATAGCGTAACAAAATTGCGAAATAACATCCAATTGGGGCCCTACGGAACCCTCTGGCAAATTAAAATTCGGCACCCCAAGGGCTATGTGGACACAGAAGGGACACCCCCTACTTATGACAAAGAATAATGTACATGACGAAAGATTGACTAAACAGATATACAGGGTGCAGTAACTAAGAGTACCACAAGTGATAATATAATTGAAAAAATACAACAAGTTAATGTTATATTTATTCATAACCCAAAACCCGATATACCATTAGTCGCCTTTTACGACATGCTAAGCAAGAAACACAGTTGGCACATTCTTTTTAAGTCCCAGACCAACATGGGACAATGAGCTGGGTTAGATGGAAAATTATGAAAAAGTAGTAACAAGTGGCTAGCTCGTCGCCTACACAATCACATACGCAAAACCCGATATACGATTAGTGGCCTTTTACGACATGCTAGGCAAGAAACACATTTGGCACATTCTTTTTAAGTCCCAGACCAACACGGAACAATGAGCTGGGATAGATGGAAAATTATGAAAAAGTAGTGACAAGTGGCTAGCTCGTCGCCTACACAATCACATACGCAAAACCCGATATACCATTAGTCGCCTTTTACGACATGCTAGGCAAGAAACACAGTTGGCACATTATTTTTAAGTCCCAGAACAACACGGGACAAAGATAGATAACTAGGCATTTAAACAGAACAAATCATTCTGTACCTCTCTACTCATTGCGATCCAAATTAAAAAGTAGCCTCACCTTCCGTCCCTCTAAACGAACTCGGATTAAGGTCGGAGCATTCGACCCGCCGCGAGCGATTGCAGATTATGAAATGTTTTTGTTTTGCGAGAAATATCGGCCAATGGGAGATTTATTTTTTATTTGAAGAAAGAGCCACTGGTACTTTTGATGTACTTGAAAAAAAAAACAAAACAAAATTAATGAGAGGAAGCTCGCATTGCTTTCCTATTCGCCACGGACTAGTAAAAAAGAAAGACTCCACGCTGTCATACTACAGCATATGACGGCGTTTGTGAATGACATGTTTTGACCGAATTTGAAGTGCTTGTGTCAATGTGTGATGTAATTGTGTGCAATTGTGTGTCAAGTTGGAGCGCCGCAGATGCCAAAACGTCTAGTTAATACTTAGTAGCGCGGAGTCCTTCATTTTTAACAAGTCTGTGGCTATAGCGAAGATTTTTACTAGTGTCTCTGTCAATCTACGTTTTGTAGAGCAGCATAGAAAATTATATTCTTATAGTGTGGCCGTAGAATTTGTCACAGTGGCAACTTTACCGTTTGAGGTTGGGGGCAATGAAATGAAATGAAATGAAATAATTTATTCTGCAAGTGGATTCATAACAAATTCTTTTGCACGTCAAACATTTTTTTTGCCCTACCAGCACCTCGACGTGAATGGCCTGCTGAGAAGAGGTGCCGCAAGAAACTCAACAGATGGCCTTTTTTTTAAATACGTTCATATGTACCTACTTATATATCTAATTTAGTGACATTATAAATTAAAAATATAAATTTCACTGTGCATGCGAGCAGACTATCTTGTCCAAATATTTTTGTCATTTAAATAATCTTAAACTTATTTATAGGTAATTCAATTACATTTTGTGGCAATTTATTAAATATTAAAATATAGCAATTTCATCGGTTGGGGTCCTCAATGACACTCGATAGCTAACCTCGAGCATAGGGGAGCCCGACGGGCCTTCAGCAGCCTCTTTCGAGGGACCAGTAGTGTTTTGCTGTCATTGCCACCCCAGGCACGACAGGCCCAATGGTCAAGTGATCAGAGACCCTGGCTACGAAACGGAGAGTGGCGGGTTCGAATCCCGCTAGGCAAATGTTTCGTGTGATGAACATGGACATTTGTACTCGAGTCATGGATGTTTATAAACGTATTTAAGTATGTCTATCCGTTCACCTAGTATCCATAGCACAAGTTTATAAGCTTAGTTTGGAACTAGGGAATTAGTGTGTCAGTCTGGAGAATTTATTTAATAATTTATTTATTACATTACGCCACTGCTTGTTAACTGTATAGACGTCAACGTTAAAGTAAGAATTACTTTGGGTATTCAAATTAAAAAAAAAATGATATCAATTTTTCTTATACCATACATACTTACTAATATATAAAGCTGTGTAGTTTGTTTGTTTGTTTGCTTGAACGTGCTAATCTCACAAACTACTGATAAAAAAAAAAAATGGATTGTATAGTTAATTTTTCGACGAAGGCTATATACTCTTGGCGTACGAAGCAGGGTCACTACCGCATGCACCATCTTTCCAGTCATATTTAGTCGGACATTTATATTAACTTATTCATATTTTTTCTGCGCAATTTTTTGCCAGTGCCTAGCTACTAAAAATAATGCCCAAAACACCGCGATCCTGAATATAAAAATTCACTGAACACGGTCGTTTGAATTAGCAATAGTCGGACAGACGGAGCGTCACGTCAATCACGAATCGACGTCGATAAGGGTCGAATGTCAGACATTCACCGGAATAGCGCTCTCTGGAGTACTTTTTTTTTTCTATTTCGGTCTTTGCAAGTGTATGTATTTATAAATAAATATATAAATTATCCGGACTGACACACCAATTCCTTAGCCAAACTAAGCTATAAGCTTGTCGTATGGATACTAGGCGACCGGATGGACATACTTAAATACCCTACCCGCGACCCTCGGTTTCGTAGTCAAGGTCTCTGAACACTCGACCAACGGGCCAGTCAATTTTATTCTAGTTATCCTACCAATTGTAAAAGTGATCACAGTGTTGTTTTAAAATATAACAGATGAATAGATTTGCACACAGACTAAACCAGACACATCCAGGATCTTGATCACAGTCCCATTAAAAACGGGACATAACACTCGTAATAAATAAGAAAGACGATGATGATGTTGGTGAGTATTAAATAAAATAAAAAGTTGAAGAATTATGAATGTTGAAGAAGCGAGTGTGGCGTGAAGTTAAATAAAGAAGAAGAAAGAAAAAACATTGACATAATTAACTAACTAACTTCATGCCATTTCCCTAAGCTACGGATAGGCAGAGAACCGAATTTTCACACACAATAAGACATAATTTTCCGGAATAAATAGCCTTTCCTGCTTTCCAACCTTTGCTATACAAAAAATCACCCAAATTCATTTCTTTAATGTAATGTTTTGAAGAAAAAAAATCAAAAAACATGTTTACAGCCAAGTAAGTAGCATTATGGAATGTTGACTGGCAAGTCAATCGAGATACTTTTTAAAAGCTGTCATAACGTCACCTTATTGATTTTGTGTGGGCTAGTCCGTTTATGACGTCACTAGTTCGTAAAGTCATCTGACTAAATATAAAGCAGTTTTTGTATAAGACAAAATCGCAGTTCGAATACCATTCAAAATCAATAAGGTTCTACAACAAACTACGATACGTTTTTTTACGGAATTGGTGTTTCAACATTTAGATGGAGTCAACATCCCCATTCTCCCCTTTAAACATCCTTCCCCTAACCAACCGACCGGGATAATCCAATCCCGGTAGAGCTCGCCAATCGGTACTCTTGATAGTAACAACCGATTTGCACTCACTAGTGGCGAGCAATAGAGACGTGCATCGATGCTTCGATGATCCAGTTAGGGGATGGGTGACCGTGCGATGCGTTTGTATTTTCAACAATACCTTTATGGTCATCATCTTGCTTGAGTTAATTGTTTAGTTAGAGTCTCCTTAGCCAAGAACCAATCCATTCAGTCCAGCCTAATCTTCCTGTATTATGTCCCGTGCTCAGTCAGGGTCCGCATAGACCATGGTCCAGGATTTAGCGAGTCTGGTTATCATATTGAAGTGGGAGACTGATCTGACCTTCTTACCCTTATAGGGGTCTCAGATTACTCTATTCATGGTTACACATAATGTAAATGGCTGGCTCGATGGCGCATTAGGTAGTGACCCTGCCCCATGCACCAAGAGTTATGGGTTCAATCCACACCCAGGAAAACATTCGTGTGATTACTTGTGGTTGTTCTGTGTCTGGGTTTTAATATACAATATTTAAGTATATATTTTTAATACCACTGTTGATTCTGATATCCGTAACACAAGTGCTAAAGCTACTTACCTCGGAGTCAGATCAATGTATTTGATGTCGTCGGATATTTATTTATTTATATTTTATTTTATATTTATATAAAACGTCCTCCTAACCGATATCGGTCACGGCGGCCAATCTCAACGAGGATTAGCCAACGCAGGAGATAATATAGTGCATAAGCGCGTGCGCAAACAGAGGTGCACTCTCTACACACATATATATAGTCATCTGAATGTGCAAGTTTTCTTACGATGTGTTCTGTTCTCTCACCGCACAGCAAGTTGTTTAAATCTAAACTTAAAGTTGGGCACACATCTCCGTCTTCTTCATTTTTAAGTTTAGATTTAAACCACTTGCTGTGCGGTGAGAGAATGGTAAGGACACGCTTCAAATGTGAGAAGTGTTGACTCAAAGTTGGGCACACATCTACGTCTTCTTAATTTTTGAGTCAACACTTCTCCCATTTGAAGCATGTCCTTACCATTGAGCTACCACCCATGACATAAAACAGAAAAATCTGAACCTGCAAAACCCGGAATAAAAACAGTACATAACGCTACAAAGATTAATTTAAAATACTAAAAGTAGGTCAAAAATTTCAAATATTTTAGATCTGTGCCTAGAATACCAAATGAAAATATTTTTTTTTGGGTTAATGTAACTTGGCGGTGGTAGCTCAATGGTAAGGACACGCGCCTCTTAACCGAGGAGTGCGGGTTCAAACCCCGGCATGTACCTCTAGATTTTAAAAAATCTATGTACATATTTATACCACTAGCTCGACGGTGAGGGAAAACATCGTGATGAAACCTACAAATTCAAACAACTTTGAATTTGTAACCATGATCCAAAAATTGTCTGGTTCCCCTATCTTAGGGTTACGAAGGTCAGATCGGCAGTCGCTTCAATGTAATTACCAGACTCGCTAAATCCTGGATCATGGTCTAAGCGGACCCTGTCTAAGCACGGGACATAACGCTAGGAAGATGATGATGATGATGATGTAACTTGGCATACAAAAAACCGCTTGCCTCCCACAGCCGCAAAACACGCCAGGCGTGTCTTTCCATGCTCACGGGCATTTACACATTTACACGCGTGGCATTACACGCCTAGTATTGTAACATGTAATTGTAAATAACAGTGAGAATGCAATAGCGAATCAAAGATAAGTTAATCTTCTTTTTGTCCCGATCGCAGTCGGAGTACACTTTAACAATATATTTAGCAAATTCTGGATATAAATAAATGTTTACACATCTATAGAATGACCTGATACTACTGCTGTTAAAAAATAATTTTGTTTAAGACAATAAATTATTTAGCAACCGCAATTATTATTTGCACATTTTGATTGTAAATGTCTTTATAAAACAAAGCTATAAGAAGTATGTCAAATGAACGGTAGTATTACCTGCCCTATTTATAAATCTATACTTATATTTTAAACATCCAGATTTGGATTAACACGCCTAGCGTGTACCTTATCACCCATTGAGCTGCCAGAGCGAATCTAAGCAAACATCGGGCTCAAATCAAGTCTCAAATGCCGGCTGATCAAACGCTCACCCAATAACGGTGGCCTATTTTGCAATCGAATGCAATTCCATTTTTAGGTCAGGCAACTCTGGACCTGACGTGGAGTATGTAGTCCGCAATTTGCTGTGCAAACGTACATAGCGTACTATCTAGAGCAGTAGTTCTCAACCTTTTTCGTCACTGAAGGCTCCATTGATTTCATTCTTAAATACACTAGCTCTTGCCTGCGACTTCGTCCATGTGTAATTAGCAGTCCTAATTTTGTGATTTCTCATACAAGTTTTCACTCCCCTTTCGACTTCCTTAAATAATGATTATAGGATTACACTATCCAATGTCATTTTTTGGGACTCAACCTATCTCGATATAGTCCATTATGTAGTATGTGCCCTTGACCAAACACAGAGACTATACGATGTTGCAACTTACTTGGTATTTACAACTGTAGCAATAAAAATAAAATAAAATTAATAGTACCATGTTGGTCTGGGACTTGAAAATTATGTGTTTCTTGCCTAGCATGTCGTAAAAGGCGACTAATGGTATATCGAGTTTTGGGTATGTGAGCGTGTAGGCGACGAGCTAGCCACTTGTCACTACTTTTTCAAAATTTTCCATCTATCCCAGCTCATTGTTCCGTGTTGGTCTGGGACTTAAAAAGAATGTGCCAAATGTGTTTGTGTAGGCGACGGGTTAGCCGCTTGTCACTGCTTTTTCACAGTTTTCCATCTGAACCGAAAGCCGCTTGTCGAAAGGGCTTGCTGCCCTTTTGCCTCTGCCTACCCGTTCGGGGATTATGGGCGTGATGTTATGTATGTATGTATGTGCGATATATCATATCCCTTTTCTGATCAGCGAGCAACCTCGAGTTTCCCATAAGACAATATGGATTACAGACTTACAAGGGCTTAGTTTTGTTGATTAAAAATTGATCTGGTGAGGGGGAAGCTTTCTGAAAAGTATTGCTTCAGTATCAGTATTGACATACACGATGGGGACTACAGTTATAAAAGTTTCTTGGAGGAAGTTTTATAACTGCATCGGGAGATTGAAAATCTAAGAAATAAATGAGGGAATTCAATCGTGACGCAAGTAATTTGGAGACGCAATGTGTTTAAAACAACATTAATAAATTTTATATATTTACGGATTTTTTTAATTACTTTGATAACATTTTAAAGTGAGGTTAGTTGATTAAGTTAAACAGTAACTGAATCTCGACGTATTACATATACAAACCTCGTATGTACATAGTATATCTAATGATTAGTAGTCTCATCTCTTATTTTTACCACCTCACACCAAATGTGTCAAGTTTGTCCCGTGTTGGTATGGGACTTTTAAATAGTTTGCCAACTGTGTTTCTTTTCTTACCTAGCACGTCGTAAAAGGCGACTAATGGTATATGGGGTTCTGGGTATGTGATTGAGTAGGCGACGAGCTAGCCACTTGCCACTACTTTTTCATAATTTTCCATCTAGCCCAGCCCAGTTTAATTTTTGGCTGAATGTGGTTAAAAAGGCCTGCTTTCCCTTTGGCTCTGCCTACCCCCTCGGGGATTATGGGCGGGATGTTATGTATGTATGTATGTATGCATACCAAATGAGGATTTGAATTAGAATTAAATATTTTCCGTCTTTTAATGGATTAAATTAAAAGAATAATAAAAGCATGAAACTAAAACACTGTTATCCTTCAAAACTAAGTTTATGATAATTGAGTTAGACATAAAGGCAGACGTGTAAATGGCGTAGGGAAGATAAAACTAAATAAATAGATTTAAAACACACCTGGTAAAACAAAAAAAAAAAACACGCGTGGCGTGTAAGCTTTCGCCGCCAGACAAATGTATGCAGAGCGAAAGTGCTTATTTCTCTAGAAGGCACTAAAAGGCGTTTCGTTCTAAAACATGACCATTACTTGGGCGATCACTTAGATATATTAAACAGTTCCCTAGGGATGTAATCCGTATTTATGCGACCGGGAACGCGTATAAACTTAGTTTAGGCGCAGTGCAAAGTTGTTAACAGTGAGCCGCGTTGATCTTGAAAACACGCGTAGTGTGTAAAGTAGAATAATATTTTTTTATTAATGTTGTAAACAAGGTTATAATTCAAATATATATACACAAAATAGCGACTAAACGTCTATCTTTTACAGGCTAAATAAGTTTGTCAACGCATTATTAAGAGTTAAATTGATACAAATATATATGTGCAATCACGATCCTAATTAATGTATTGTAAGTGTATAACTGTCGGTTGTATAATTTTTTGCCACTCCTACATTAGGTCCCGCCAGAATACCAGCGCGTCTGCGGTGTTGACCCGATGCCGTAGCAGCATATGCTGAGGCTGGGACCTAGTTGGTAGCACTTACGTTTCTTTCTTATTATAGACTATCTGTGCCAGCGGTGTCTCCCGCGTTTATGGTTAATATTATAAAGACTATTTCCGTCATACATGATTTCTATGTAACTTTAACCATTAAGGCTGCACACGCGACGGAAGCTTAAAAAATGGAGTAACTTCTCCCGTTTTCCCAACATTTCCCTTCACTACTCTGCTCCTATTGATTGTAGCGTGATGAAAAGTATACTATAACCTGCCCAGGAGTATGAAGAATAATTGTACCAAGTTTCGCTAAGATCCGTCGAGTAGTTTTTGTTTCTATAAGGAACATACAGACAGACAGACAGACAGACAAAAATTTTACTGATTGCATTTTTGGCATCAGTATCGATCACTAATCACCCCCTGATAGTTATTTTAAAAATATATATCATGTACAGAATTGACCTCTCTACAGATTTATTATAAGTATAGATTATCTTTAATTCTTTATTATCTTTAAATTTTTCCTATTTCTATATGTCTATTGTATAATGTCTTTTTTATTTTTGTTAGTGCATGTGTTGTCAATAAATGTTTCTTTCATTCTTTCTTTTCTTTCCAATTATCTAGTTCCCCAACTAATGTAGTTCAGATCGACAGTCATTTCAATTAAATAACCAGACTAGACTTCACGCAATGATTAGAAAAAATCCGAATCATAAGCGGAGCCCGACTAAGCACGGGGCATAACGCTAGGAAGACAATGCTTTTGCATGGTTTAAAGTTAATTATGATTCATACACCTTTGTATAAATTGTATTGAAAAGAATAACTACCGTAGGGGTGAAAGTTTCCCGCTCCCCCGCCAGTCCGGTAAGTAGTAGCCGTCTTCGGCCAACTACCGATGCCTCTCTAAAAAAAAAGGGTAACTACCGAGTTTCTTGCCGGATTCTTTTCGGTAGATACAACATTCCGAACCGGTGGTAGAATCATATAGCTTTACCTGTATTTGAAGATTTATAAGTATTTAAATAAAGAATATTTTGACTTTGACTTTGCAGTTACTTTACTTTCGATCCTTACTCTGTGGCCCAGGGGCGAGGCGTGGAAGGGACATATTTAGTATTTATAGTTTAGTTAAAATGGGGAGCCGAACGGTTATGTCCAGTTACTTCGACGTGGTGTTGACGATGTACATACATACATACATACATACATACAAACATACAACCCATTTGAACTGATGACTTCGCTTCAACGTGTGAAGGGCGGACATTAATCGCCACTGTATTACCGCAAACTTAATTATGGACTAGTCGTGTTCTAGGGATTCCGCTGCGTTTATTCCCACGGGGTAGCAGGGACGCTTTTTATGGGATTTGTTCAAATAGTTTGACAAGCTCGATGGCGCATTCGGTAGTGACCCTGCCCCATGCGCCAAGAGTTGTGGGTTCGATCCCCACCAGGACAAACAGAATACTTGTGTTTCTGTGTCTGGGTGTTAATATCCAATATTTATTTAAGTATATATTTGTAATACCACTGTTGTTTCTGATTTCCGTAACACAAGTGCTTAAGCTACTTACTTCGGAGTCAGATCAATGTATGTGATGTCGTTGAATATTTATTATAATAACAATGCGGTTTTGATTTTTAGTATAAAGTCTACGGAAGTTTCAATACCAGACGTGACTTAGTTAAGGGTCTAAATAAACCTTAATACTACTAGTTACTTAGTAAAGGTCTAGACTTTGTGGCAAACGAAAGTTGCGCAGGTTCGATCCCTCACCGGGACAAATACTATAATAAAACAGGTATTGGTCTCGGGTCTGGGTGTTTGTGGTAACTTTGTTAAGCTAGTTATTTTAAATTCATGTCAGAATTATTTTTTGATGTTTATAAACATATTTAAGTATGTCTATCCGTTCACCTAATATCCATAGCACAAGCTTATTAGCTTAGTTTGGAACTAGAGAATTGGTGTGTCAGTCCGCAGAATTTATTTATTAACTCCTACAGTATAAAACTTCACTTCATCTGTGACTTGAGATGTGCCGCCCCAGCATCCCTAATTCCCTAAACGCAGTCACAAGTTATTTTTTACCCTAATACTATAAAACGGTGTAGTCTAGACGAGCTTGTTAAAGATGCATAGGCGATGACTGGCATCACACAGGGGTGAGGTCGCTAGTTCGAGTACGGAACGTGCTGGTATCTACTAAGTAATAATACAGAATACTAAAAATGTAAAGAGGATCGGTGGTAGCACTGGTAGCTCAATGGTAAGGACACGCGGCTCCTAACTGAAGAGTGCGGGTTCAAACCCGGGCACGTATCTCTGGATTTTTCAAGTCTATGTACGTATTTATACCACTAGCTCGACGGTGAAGGAAAACATCGAGATGAAACCTGAAAATTCAAACAACTTTGGATTTGTAAACATGACCCAAAAATGGTCTGGTTCCCTTATCTTAGAGTAACGAAGGTTAGATCAGCATTCGCTTCAATCTCCAGACTCGCTAAATCGTGTATCATGGTCTAAGCGGACCCCGTCTAAGCACGGGACATAACGCTAGGAAGATGATGACTAAAAATGTAAAGATATTAAAATCGGTTAAAAATACTCAAGGAAAATATATTTTTCTATACTTACTAATAATCTAACGAGGAAAGATTTGACTATTTGTTTGACTGAAATAGGCTCCGACACTACTTGACCGATTAGAAAAATTCTTTCACCAATGGAAAGCTACTTTATCAGCGAGTAACATAGATATATTTTATCCCCGTATTTCTACAATAACGGCAATTACACGGGTGAAACCGCAGGGCGCTGCTAGTATTTACATAAATTCCATGTTGGTTTGCAATTTAAAAAGACTGTGCCAACTGTGTTCCTTGCCTAGAATGTCGTAAAGGGCGACTAATGGCATTTTGGGTTTGTGATGATGTAAGCGACGGGTAAGCCACTTATCACTGTTTTTTTACAATTATCCATCTAACGGTGGTGTAGTTGAAGGCCTGTGTATCTTTGAGTCTGCCTACCCCTTCAAGGATAATAAATAAATAAGTAAATAAATAATTATTTATTTATTTATTGATATACCAACAGTGTACAAATTTAACCATTAAAAGTAGACATTTCCAGGACGAATTTTAAAATGTACCCCTATTAAAGGTATATACGACTGAATGTCGTATATAATTGACATACTACAAGTACTAAAATATTAATAATACTAATACACTACAATATTACCAATTACGCAAGAAGTTTCAGTACCTTGTCTCTAAAGGATGATAAATTAATTATTATCGATTGTAGGCGTGAAGTTATGTATGTATGTATCCGTCTAACCCAGTTCGACTATATTTAACTACGAGTGCTTTGGGCAGCTTGCTGCTTCTTGGACTCTGCCTACCCCTTCGGGGATTACGGGCGTGACGAAATGTATGTGAACATAAATACAAGCCGAATTTATATTATATATATTTTTGACCCTGCCCCATGCGGCAAAATTGTGTTCGATCCCCACCCAGGACAAATATTCGTATGATGAATACTTGTGTTTGTTCTGTGTCTGGGTGGTAATATCTAATATTTAAGTATATATTTGTAATACCACTGTTATTTCTGATATCCGTTACGCAAGTGCGTAAGCTACTTAGCTCGGAGTCAGATCAATGTATGTGATGTAGTCTGATATATATCTTAATATATATAAATTACATACACGTCACGTTGTTTGTCCGATGGACTCCGAAACTACTTAACCGATTTTAATCAAATTTGTACACCGGGTGCAGTTTGATCCAACTTGAAAGATAAGGTAGCTTACATCTTAATAAATATTCATTTATTTTGATGATATATATTTATTTAACGCGATCGAATCCGCAAGCTAAACTTACTTCTAGATAAGTCAAAACCCTAGATATCTAGATTCGTAATTTGTCGAAGCGCACCGTCACGGATGCAGTTTATCTCCGTCAGAAGATGCAAGCTGCATTAGCCACAGTACTATCGCTAATGGTTCGTCTACGAGACTAGAAATTAATGCATTAAAGTTAAAGAACTCATTTGGCTAACCTAATGTATACCACCTGTCTCATGTTGGTCCGGGACTTAAAAATAATGTGCTAACTGGGTTCCCTGCCAAGCATGTCGTAAAAGGTGACAAATGGTGTATTGAGAGGTGGGTATGTAATTGTATTGCATAAGAGCTATCCACAGCGGTGGTAGCTCAATGGTAAGGACACGCGCCTCTTAACCGAGGAAAGCGGGTTCAAACCCGTGCATGTACCTCTGGATTTTTCAAGTCTATGTACGTATTTACACCACTAGCTCGACGGTGAAGGAAAACATCGTGATGAAACCTGAAAATTCAAACATTTTTGGATTTGTAACCATGATCCAAAATTTTTCTGGTTCCCCTATCTTAGGGTTACGAAGGTCAGATCGGCAGTCGCTTCGATGTAATTACCAGACTCTCTCTAAATCGTGGATCATGGTCTAACCGGACCCCGTCTAAGCACGGGACATAACGAAGATGAAGAGCTATCCATTTGTCATTTCATCATCTCCCTAGCGTTATATCCCGTGCTTAGACGGGGTCCGCTTTACCTAACCCAGTTTCTATATCGGACATAAGTGGTAAGGGGCTAACTGCCCCTTTCACTCTGCCTACCCCTTGAGGGTGATGCGTGATGATATGCATATATAAGAAAGAAATTTCTTTCTTCATCTTTTGTTATACGATTTTTCTGAAATAGACGAAAAAAAGTCGAATTTTCATACAAACTTCATCAGCTGTTAGGTCATTTAGTATGGAAAGCCGTTTTTTTGTCGATTTAGGAAAAGTCGTAGAACAAAAGTTGTTGTTTATAATATCAGTAATCTACTCCAGTGAGGTTGATAAAACATAACATAACATCACGCCCATAATCTCCGAAGGGGTAGGCAGAGTCGAAGGGGCAGCATGCGACCTTCAACCACATGTTTTACAAATGACCCTGTTTAATAGAACCCTGAATCATAGTACATACGTACATTCCTATTGTCCTTCAACAAGACATGTATATATACTTTAATATATAAATGTATATTGGATATATGTAGTATTTATTATTCGTAAACAAAAGCCTGTACCCTGTCTATGCCCTGCGGCAAACAAAAATAATAGAGACTATTAACTTTTGCAAAAAACCATTGAGCACATTCTGTTTGATGTGGACAGATTGTGTGTTTTTTTCTTTTATAGCATTTGACTGAGGCTAGTTTTTCGTAATTAAATATTTGGTCGTGGGTGGCTCAGGGTATATTTCAAATCTTACTAACGCAATAATTTTATCTGTCCGAAAACACAGATTTGTGTAAAAAAATGTCTGAGTGATCATTTTTAGATAGCTATGGTATCTCATTGGTAAGATGATGTGTATCTCATGATGATTCAAACCCGGGTACTTCTGGATTTATACCACCTGCTCGGGTGTGACGGAAGACATTATCCTGTTATTGTCCCGTGTTAGTTTGACTAACTAACTAACTAACTAAACTTCACGCCACTTCCCTAGCGGGATAGGCAGAGAGAACCGAACGCTATATGGTACGATCCTTACACACCTCACTCGCCTCTTCAACATTCATAATCCTTTTCATACAAGCTCTACGATTTTTATGACTCCTAAGTGGTAGGTGAGCCTGGGCCTTCCGCGGCTCCTACATCCTTCCACTTTCGCATTGTATATCTGTTTAGTCAATCTTTCGTCATCCATTCTTTCGACATGTCCGAACCACCGGAGCATGCCTCTTCTTACCTTGACTCCGACGCTGTCCTTCAGACCAACTCTCTTTCTTACATCATCATTCCGAACGCAGTCTGTGAGCGATACACCGCAGATTTTCCGCAGCGCACGCATCTCGACCGCGTTTATTCTACTTTCATGCTCTTTCTGCCATACCCAACTCTCGCTTCCATATGTTAGCGTAGGAATCAGCACCGCATTGTGTATGGCGAGCTGGGCCTTCTGGCTTAAGCTTTTGCTGCCTAGTTGCTGTGTTAGTTTAGGTCTTTAAATTAATGTGCCAACTGTGTTCCTTGGTGTATTGAATTGATGACAACCATCAACCTATGCTACCACGAGCTAGCCACTTGTTACTATTTTTTCGCAATTTCTAACCGTTAATCCGTGTTAACAACAATGATATGAGAGAAATGGGAGTGGATAGTTTGATGACGGCTGACCGGGACGTATGAAAAAGGAAGACATGCTGCGCCGACCCCAGATAAACTGGAAGAAGGGCAAGAGGATGATGATGAATCCGTGTTAACAACAACAACGGTTTTAGAAGAATCACTATCGTTCAATGAAATCAACTCAGCATCTCGTCAACACCGAGACCAAAGACCAAAGACCAAAGAAGAGTACGCACTACAAAGATAAACACCGAACGGCGACCACTAATTTGTTCCCGAAGATAACCGGATCCCGGCGGATCCCGCGTAATCCCGGGATGCGGGATCGCTAAGCCCGGGATTAGGCCGGGATGTTCTGCTGCATCCGCGTTATGATTTATACCAACGGTTGTTTAAATAGGCTTTTGTTAGAGATTATATCGGAACAGATGAATAGATGCGTTCGGGAATGCACACAAATCGATAGATGGACTTATCTATACTTATAATAAATCTGTAGAGAGGTCAATTCTGTACATGAATTATATTTTCAAAATAACTATCAGGGGGTGATAAGTGATCGATACTGATGCCAAAAATGCAATCAGTAAAATTTTTGTCTGTCTGTCTGTCTGTATGTTCCTTATAGAAACAAAAACTACTTGACGGATTTTAACGAAACTGAGTACAACTATTCTTCATACTCCTGGGCAGGTTATAGTATACTTTTCATCAAGCTACAATCAATAGGAGCAGAGTAGTGAAGGGAAATGTTGGGAAAACGGGAGAAGTTACTCCATTTTTTAAGCTTCCGTCGCGTGTGCAGCCTTAATGGTTAAAGTTACATAGAAATCGTGTATGACGGAAATAGTCTATATAATATTAACCATAAACGCGGGTGACACCGCTGGCACAGCTAGTCTATTATAAATCTATTGTCTCTCTATGACGGGATTGACTATGAGATTTCGTGCAATATATCAAAATATTTCCCAGATATAAATAATAAATTAATATCAGACTATATCACATACATTGACTTCGAGGTAAGTAGCTTAAGCACTTGTGTTACGGATATCAGAAACAACAGTGGTTTTACAAGTATATACTTAAATTTAGCTTTATATATAATAGATATTCGATATTAACACCCAGACACAGAACAGACACAAGTATTCGTCACACGAATGTTTGTCTTTTGAGGGGATCGAACCCACAACTCTTGTCGCATAGGGCAGGGACACTACCGAATGCGCCATCGAGCCAGTCAACAATTTAGCTACATACCAATTGTATGCATATAGTATCCTTTGTACTAATCTATGTATGAAGGTTATAAACCAAATTTCTCTATTAGTAATAAAAACAAATATTTTCCTTAACCACATTCAGTCAAAAATTACATTGAAAAACTGTGACTTAGCGCTTAACTATAAGCGCCTACGCAAAGAACACAATTCACAATAAAAATCCATTCCTGTGTAAAAAAAAATGTCTCTCACTTCACTCAGACACATTTCAAACAATCCTTCCTACGAAGAACCTTATTCCCAAAATACAGGACTAATGTACAAATTAAAACACTTTCCGCTATTTCAAGAGGGAACCGCGTCAGAATACCAAGTGGGAAAGACCTAAACCTGATTGTACTTTCATTACACGGGCTCTAATGCTGAATGGCAAGCGTGTTGTGTAAGCCTCTATCAGGGCTGTGGCTTCGACTCTGAATAAATAAGGCTGGGTAGACGCTTCCCTACAATCCTCGATGTGTTGAAAAAGCTAGGTTAAGGCCAAATGTTGACATCATACTAGTATTAAATAGAAGACTAGCAGCGCCCTGCGGTTTCACCCGCATAGTTCCCGTTCCTGTAGGAATATGGGGATAAAATATAGCCTATGTTACTTCCGACTAATGTAGCTTTTTAATGGTGAAAGAATTTTTGAAATCGGCACAGTAGTTTTTGAGTTTATTCATTACAAACATACACACACACAAATAGAAAAATACAAATCTTTCCTCTTCAGTATTAGTAGTAGTATTTAGTATATTAGTATAGATTTGATTGTTAGTTTGAATTTAATAAGCTCCGAAACTACTGGACCGATTTGAAATAATCTTTTACTAATGAAAAACTTCTTTATAAGGTAGCCAATTTTATTCCCGATTTTCATGGGAATGGGAACTACGCGGAAGAAACCGCGAGGCACTGCTAGTGTCATTGGCATTGTATGATATTCTTCTTCTAGCTAAATACTAAATTTGGTCTAGTGGTGAGACATTCTAGTCATGATGTATATTATGGTAAAAAATTTGAATATAACTGGAGCAACTGATGAACATTCATTATTATATCTATTGCCAAAAAACTTTATACATTTCAACTGTTTTAAATGTAAAAATATTTGGTAATGGAGTACACGCCTGGCGTGTTTTTTTATATAAATAAGTAAATAAATAAATTTCCAGACTGACACACCCAGTTCCAAACTAAGCGTAAGCTTGTGCTATGGTAACTAGGCGAACGGATAGAAATACTTAAATACGTTTATGAACATCCATGACTCGAGTACAAATGTCCATGTTCATCACACGAAACATTTGCCCCTAGCGGGATTCGAACCCGCAACCCTTGGTTTTATGGCCAGGGTCTCTGACCACTCGACCAACGGACCTGTCTGTTTTTTATACTTACATACATACATAACATTACGACCGTAATCCCCGAAACCGGGTAGGTAGATTCGAATAAAAGCAGGCTCCTTTAACCACATCAGCCTAAAATAAAACTGGGCTGGGTTAGATGGAAAATTGTGATAAAGTAGTGACACGTGGCTAGTACGTCGCCCACACAATATTTTTTTTTTTTACAGCCCTGTATGTGGTAATGGTTGGTTCTTAATTCACGTCAAACGCCTGGGGTCCCAGTTCAATTCCCGGACCAGTAACAACAAATAGTTGTTGATATAACAAGTATTTGTTTCAGGTCTGAGTGTTGGAGGTCATTGAACCTAATTTCTATAACACAAGCGCTTAAGCTTCTTACGTTCGTTGCATAGCGTCACTATGCCTAGACTAATGACGTCATATGGCGGTAACAACCCTAACCCTGTCTGACCTTCGCACTCAGCTTATTTATGAAAAGGCATCAAAAGATTTGCTAAATATTCGACTTTGGCAAACAAAGACCATTTCATTCTTGTTTTATGTGCTCTAACTTATTAATATTGTAAAGGAATCCGACTTTCAACTTTTGAAATCAGTTTTTAAGTCTCAGTAGGGTTCTTCACTTGTAAGTATTTTTTTTATAGCCCCTTGTATGTCTGGGACTCATAAATAATCTACCAACTGTGTTGCTTGCCTAGCATGCCGTAAAACTAATGATGTATTGAACGTTGGGTTTTTTAATAAATAAAGGACTTGTCACTAATCTTTATCAAATTTTGTCCCATGTTGGTCTGGGACTTAAAAATAATGTGCCAACTGCGGTTCTTGCCTAGCATGTCGTAAAAGGCGGCTAATGGTATATCGGGTTTTGGGTATGTGATTGTGTTGGCGACGAGCTAGCCACTTGTCACAATTTTCCATCTAACTCAGCCCAGTTTTATTTTTAGCTGAATGTGGTTAAAACCTTCAAATCTACCTACCCCTTCGGGGATTATGGGCGTGATATTATATAGGTATGTTTCACAATTTTCACTCTAACCCAATTACTTACTTACTTCTATTTTGGCTGAATATTGGAATCCTAATGCTTGAGTTCTGTCTACCGCTTTAGGGACTGCATTATGTGATCACTAGCTTCTGCCCGCGGCTTCGCTCGCGTGGTACATCGATGAAACATAGCCTATATGTTATTCGGTTGTATGAGCTATATTATTCTAAAGTTTCATTAAAATCCATTCAGTAGTTTTTTGTGAAAGAGTAACAAACATCCATCCATATATACAAACTTTCGCATTTCAAATATTAGTATGATATATATATTCATTTTTTATTGTATAACCCTTGAAGATGGCTTCGAAGGAAATGGTAGTAGCTCAGTGACTAATCACATTAGGAGAAAGTCCATTTGATTGTATCTCTTGGAAAAATGTCGTGGGCATCTTGTTGGAACCCCTGCTCAAAAATATGTCATTTCCTAAAGTTAAGATTAAAGAAGTGTTAAGAGTCTCAAAGACGACATTACGGCTTGTAAGATGGCATTGAACGAAAGCACTGGATTAAAAGTTTATACTTTAAGCACGTCCTCCGTGCTTAAAGTTGTTAATTTCTGTCACCTATTAGAGTTCAGGCTTCGCTAAATTTCTTGACAAGCAATCCAAATGACTTGCATTCATTATATAACGTTTTTTTTCTTCATGGCATAAGTATAATCAAGTTATTATCATCAAAGTGAATATTATTAGGAGTCATCTAGTTAGATTATCACCGCATTTTGTAGTCAATAATATTATTTTATAGATTTTGAAGGAATTCAAATAAATAGATCCCACAGGATATATGATATTTTTGTAAAATACCGTATTCCATACAGAGTCGCGTGCTAAGGCTATTATAGTATAATCGTGATATTGCATTAATATTGTTAAAAATATAGGATAAAGGAAGCATAGACGCATTCTCCGGCTCGTCAACAAATTCAGTGACATCTGAGCTAAAGTTCTACGCAAAGAAAAATACTCTAAAGAAACCCCATTATTTAGATCAGAAGAAAAATACCTAACCACTAGATGGCGCTGTTCTTAATCCCAAAATTGTTTTGTCAACCCTCGTCCCTAAGGACGCCACAGTATTCACCATTTCACCCCATCTCGCGTATAAGACTCAAATAATTGTAGGGTGAAAAAATGCGAGGGTTCAATAACACAGCGTAACAAGCAACGGTAAGGGAAGTCTTTCCTTAATATTACAAGTAAGTCTGTCTGTATGTTGCGTTTTAACGTCTAAGATACATGCAATTGGTGATTAGAACACAATTGCGATGGAACTTGGGAAGCCACGTAGCCTGTGTCCTTTCTAGATTGTGCCTTTTATTCCAAGTAGGATCGATAAGCGGGCCAAAGATAGTCGATTAAGTTCCCTTTTTTATTAATTAGAACATCAAATATATATTTTTTTACACACACACATAACACCACGCCCATAATCCCCGAAGGGGTAGGCAGAGTCAAAGGGACAGAAGGCCCCTTTAACCACATTCAGCCAAAAATAAAACTGGGCTGGGTTAGATGGAAAAATTGTGAAAAAATAGTGACGAGTGGTCAATTTGTCGTCTACACAATCACATAGCCAAAACCCGATACACCATTAGATTTATTAAATGTCTTCTAAGGGTAAATAGGGTTTCACTGAACACAGAAATAGTAGCTCGCATTTAGCATTAAAACAATTTTTGTCATTTTCTAAGAACGACAGGAGGCCATACTATTTCTATTTTGAATTATTATCAACAAATGCATGCAATTTTGTGCGTAAGCGATCAAACATCGATAGACTAAGTTCTAGACAATATTCAAACAATCTTAAAGTGACTTCACTGTGTTCCTTCCTGTTACAATAGTGATGTGCTTGTAATAGCTTGCGTGTTCCATACGCGTTCCAGAACGCGACTCAGTCACGCGATACCTGAGGGAGCGTAGATGTCATCTTATTATTGTCACACCTGCTCTTTTCTGTGGTAATAGCTTTCGAATGGCTATTTGGAGAATAATAGCTGTTTTGTGATAGTAATTTTCTCCACGCAATGTTATCTAATGGGTGATTACAATCAGATACGAGTAATAAAAGCAGCGGTGGTAGCTCAATGGTAAGGATTCGCGCGTCTTAACCAAGGGATGCGGGTTCAAACCCGGGCACGTACCTCTGGATTTTTCAAAACTATGTACGTATTTAGACCACTAGCTCGGCGGTGAGGAAAAAACAATCACTTTTTAAGACATTTTAAATAAGGAACACAGTTTTTACATAATTTTAAATCACAGACCAACATGGGACAATTTTGCTAAGCATTAATACCCCATTTTAGAATGTACGATGCGAGTTTAACAATTTAATCGATGCCTTAACCTAAATTTTAGCGCGATTAAAGTCATTCTTGATTTGCCGAACAAAAGATTCAATAAGTTTCATTATTTTTCTAATCTCACTAAAAAGTTACATGAGATGGTAGTAGAAAAACGTCTACAGATATCACACTCACAAGAAAAGTAGAAGCAGTAAGCTTCTCCAATAAAAAAAGCCTGCACTACTCGTCGGTTTAAATATGTATGTGGAACACGCCAGGCGTGTACTGTACGCGTCCTGTGCAAGTTCCGCGAACAATTATTAGAGTGTCTAGGTAAAGAGGCGCTCCTATGTGTCACCGCCAGGACCGATAGCAAAACAAACGGGAACGAATCGGAACGGGATTAAAATCCCGTTTTTAGTCGCTAGATGGAAGTGCGGTTTAATACATTTACCGCCAGTAGGCTATTTAAATTGTTCGCTCCTACTGACCTCTTGTTGGGGATTAAAACCTCCGTGGCGTGTTCTAATATTTTTTTGTTTTCTATTTTGTACGTTCTATTTTCGTCTTCTTTTGTTTTCATCCTCCTCATCATCTTCCTAGCGTTATGTTCCGTGCTTAGACGGGGTCCGCTTAGACATGATCCAGGATTTAGCGAGTCTGGTAATTACATTGAAGCGACTGCCGATCTGACCTTCGTAACCCTTAGATAGGGGAACCAGACAATTTTTGGATCGTGGTTACAAATTCAAAGTTGTTTGAATTTGCAGGTTTCATCACGATGTTTTCCTCCACCGTCGAGCTAGTGGTATAAATATGTACATAGGTTTTTTAAAAATCTAGAGGTACATACATTTGAACCCGCACTCCTCGGTTAAGAGGCGCGTGTTCTTACCATTGAGCTACCACCGCTCCATTCCGTTTTCATCCTCATATCCTACTAATAAAAACGCGAAAGTTTGTGAGGATGTGTGGATGATTTTACTCTTTTACGCAAAAACTACTGAATGGATTTTAATGAAACTTTACAGTAATATAGCTTATATACACATAAGTTATGTTTCATCCATGTACAGATGCTAGTAATTCATAAGGCTTACTTTGTGATCAGATCAATGTATATAATATTGCCTAGTATTTATCTGAGTCGATATTCCAACAATGAGAAAAAGCTATCTCATAAAATAAAAAATAAATAAAATTTATGAATGAATACTTGTGAATGCAAATTGGTGACTTCATATTTATTTATTAAGAAAAAGGCGACATAATCCGAATAATTTGATCTGCGTTGTAATTTCGACTCAATCGACTTTCGACATTCGACTTCGACTCAATTTTATCTGACTTTTAACACAATTTTTTTTTTTTTGCTAACGCTACTTCATACGGTCACTTAGAAGTATTACTCTGAGGAGCCCTATAAAAAATATAGGGAACAGGAATACATTATTATTTATTGCTTCGCCCCGTCGCTCCCAGTGGGTGCAATGGGGCCTAAGGGAGGTTTGCAACCACTAGTCTATAAGGGTTACCGATCAGCAACAAATGTGAAAAAGTAATAAAAATTGAAGTAGTACTTCATCTTATAAGAGGTGTAGGTTCAAACCCGGGCACGTACCTCTGGACGTTTCGAATCAAACTACCAGCTAGACAGTGAGGGAAAATATCGTGATGTTAGCAATAAGTTTCTTAAACAACATGTAGCCAAGAATAAAATAGAGTTCGTTTAAACGGAAGCCTGTGAGACATAAGTGACAAGTGTCTAGCTCGTCGCCTTCACAATAGGGGAGCGGACTAAAAACATCCAGTTAGTCCGTCAGTTAGATTATAAAAAAATATTTAACACGTATTTTTTCATTTATTTGTCAAACAAACATTGGCGAAGATACAATGCATTCAAGTTGCGCGTGACGTCACACGTAGGTAAATTTTTTACTTACAAGTGACGTCGCAATTCTTCACTCCAAAACTTTAATGCTCTTTAACTTTGTAATTTTTGTTATCTTGATAACAAAAATTACAAAGTATACGAATGTTTGGCCTGGGTGGGGATCAAACCCACAACTCTTGGCGCATGGGGCAGGGTCATTACCGAGCTATCGAGCCAGTCAATTGGTTCCAACTAACCAGCTTGGACGCAAATCTATTGGTAATTTTTTGATTGGCCAGCTAAACGCAGTACTTGGTGGCATATAATCAATCCACAAAAACTACTAACCATATTGGTCACAAATGTTACCCCCAACATTGGCGACAGATGTTGGCGCAATGCTAAGTCATTCTTCACACAATATTGAGATGTGTGTAACAGGGTTACATAGCATAATTGGCAATGACGAATCAGAAAGTCACAAACTGATTGGGGGAGTAACTGATTATTTTAAGCGAAGCTAATGTGGTAATTTCATTTGGTTCTTCCCGTAGGAAAAACGGAAGTTGGGTCTGTCCCCTCTAACTTGTTGGAATACGGTTCCACCCGCGTTTATGGTTAATGTAATATGGCCTATAGCCTTTCTCGATAAATGGGCTCTTTAACACTGAAATAATTTTTCAAATCGAACCAGCAGTTCCTGAGATTAGCGCGTACAAGCAAACTAACAATCTCTTCAGCTTTATCTCTAAGCTGAGGTTAATCCTACTAATATTATAAATGCGAAAGTTTGTATGTATAGATGGATGTTTGTTACTCTTTCACAAAAAACCTACTGAATGGATTTTAATGAAACTTTAGACTAATATAGCTCATACACCCGAATAACATAAAGGCTATGTTTCATCGATGTACCACGCGAGCGAAGCCGCGGGCACAAGCTAGTTTGACATAAACACATATCATCACAAACGCAATCCCCGAAAGGGTAGGCAGAGACGAAAGAGCAATAAGCTTCTACAACCTACAGCCAAACATAAAATTGAGGTGGGTTAGATGGAAAATTGTGAAAAATCAGTGACAAGTGGCTAGCTCGTCGCCTACACAATCACCCGATATACCATTAGTCGCCTTTTACGACATGACAAGGAACACAGTTGGCACATTATTTTTAAGTTCCAGACCAATTTAGGGCAACAAAATATATAAATAGAAGATGTTTTCCGTTAATTAACCGTTAATTACACTATGCGTGGGTAAAAGAGAGGAAACAGGAAAACTATGTGAAATTGCCACAAAATGTTAGTCTAATTAGAGCGACAGTAACTGGGAAGAGTTTATCATTGGCTTGTTAACGGAAGTATGGGAGGAAATATCGGATTACTCATACAGGGTGTGAATAAATTACGATAGGCTACAGCCGAGGATACAAAAAAAACCAAAACTTTATTAACTTATTTAATTAATTATAAAATTACAATATTAATTAAGACTAACAGAAAGACAATTGCCCGATGATGATGATACAAAAGTGATCGAATCCCGACGCGCGGCGAGTCGGTCACGGAGCCTCGCGCAGCTGCTGACTCGGCGCCTCGTGTTTTCCTCACTGTTGCGAAGTCCGATAGAGGTCATGCGTGGTCATCGATTTACGTAGAGTGTGGTTGCTTAACAAATATAAAAATATAAATGAATATAAATATCACACCACACCACATACCTTGATCAGACTCCGAAGTAAGTAGCTTAAGCACTTGTTTTACGGATATCGGACAAAATCTGCAAAACCCCGAGGTTTGAACCAGCACCGTTCGTATGAGATCCGCGTATCCTTACCATTAAGCTACCTAACTCTAAATTTTAGTTCACATTCGCGCGAATTTATTCTAAAACAATTTTGTGAGAAATATGTCCGAAGTTAGCATGAGTCCCCACTGTGCGCCGTTCTGCGCAGACGCAGCTAGCGCTTCGCGGAACACTGATTTACAACCGGGACACAGCTTTGATGTCGGTGATTTATTTCATGGTTTCTCTTTATTACCACTGCATGCCAAGAGTAGGCATTCAAATATACAGTTAGGGACATTTAGTTGTTCAGTATTGGCTTTTATTTGTCTTTTTGGAATAATTCAAATTCAATAATATAATGGTGGCATGCGCTCTCTAAAGAGGAGAGGAGCGGTGGTAGCTCAATGGTAAAGACCTTCGATTAATCAAGATTTAATGCGCCTCTAGATTTTTCAAATCTATGTACATATTTTTACCACTAGCTCGACGGTGAGGGAAAACATCGTGATGAAACCTGCAAATTCAACTTTGAATTTGTAACCATGATCCAAAAATTGTCTGGATCCTATCTTAGGGTTACGAAGGTCAGATCAGCAGTCGCTTCAATGTAATTACGAGACTCGCTAAATCCTGAATCATGGTGTAAGCGGACCCCGTCTGAGCACGGGACATAACGCTAGGATGATGATGATGCGCTCCCTAAAGACCAAGATTTAGTCAGTCAGACTAATTTTGACAAGGACTGTACAGACTTATTAAGTGATTATAATAAAGCCATTTAATTTCCGAGTGGGTAATATGTGCATATAGATATTTCTGTTTTGATTTTGGTGTTATAGAATAGAATATCCCGCAGCTCGGTGTGCTTCTTGGCATAGGCCTCCAACTCTCTCCACTGACCTCTGTCTTCGACTACACGTGCCCAGTATGGCCCCAAAGTAATGTTGACGTCGTCTACCCATCACCTGTTTACTCCATTAAGTAATTAGTTCGTTGTTAAGTCTATTGTTAATTTACAGTAATAAAGGCTTATTTTATTCATGCATTGATGATGCCTATATATGTAAGGACAATCGAACTGGTTGAACCACTGTGCAATAATGCATTCCACCTTCAGTTTTTGCAATACGCACTAACATAGGATGAAGCTAGAATAATGCGTAATTATGCTTACCTAGAAGTACTTTCCTGTGGGAAACTGACTTAAGAATACAGTTCGTTGACATTATATAAACTTGAAATATGTCTTATATGACATTACCATCGTAAATTCTAATTGTATTTTCCTATTAATTGATGTAGGCATTACATTCCCATGGGAATTGTGTTTTTCTGATTAAAAGGTATCCTTGTTTGGAGCTCTGACGATGCTTATGTAACAGTTCTGAGTAATAGGTTCGATACGGAAGACGTGAAAGAGTGACAAACAAATTTTATTTCGTAATTAATATATTAGTTAGGATAATTATAACAGCTTACTTATAAACATATATTAAGAATCTACATACATACATAACATCACGCCCGTAATCCCTGAAGGGGTAGGCAGAGTCAATGGATCAGCTAGCCTCCTTAACCACATTCAGACAAAAATAAATCAAGTCTGGAAAATTGTGAAAAATTCGGGACAAGTGGCTAGCTCGTCGCCTACACAATCACATACCCAAAACCAGATATACCATTAGTCGCCTTTTACGACATGCTAAGGAACACAGTTGGCACATTATTTTTAAGTCCCAGACCAACATGGGACAGGATATTTACAACAGTTTATTTAAGAATTTTGTTTTGTCTATCTGTCTATTTGTTTTATGTAATCTCTGAAATAGATAAACCGATTTTGACGAAATTTTGTCATAAGGAGTAACTTAGGCTACTTTTATTTAAGAAGTACAATTAGGGTAAGTACCGCACAAAAAAAATATGTTTTTATTCCGAACAGACGAAGTCGCGGGCACTCGCTAGTTAGTACATAGACGTATTGTTATTACAAAACCATACAGTTGTTTTACCATCATTTGACATAGTTGAGAACTGTCAAAATTATGTCATTTGTCAATTGTCAACAGTCATGGTCATTGACCCCTATACGGCCACTTAGTCTATACTATATATTATTGTGAAACACTTATCAGGAGTGATTGTAACAAATCATCTTTGGGCCAGCCAATTTGTGTCACGAACGGTTTAGCAATTGTGATAGCTCAGTAGATGAGGGCTTCCATGCGAGGTGAATCGCTTCAAATCCGATTAGTGTTTTATAGAAATCCATATGAGTATCTCCCATTGGGGGGATTAATTTTTTTTTTTGCCTAATTTCTAAAATCCTTCAAATTGGTTTCTTAGAATAATTAGTTAAATAAGTAACATAACATCACGCCCGTAATCCCCGAAGGGGTAGGCAGAGTCAAAGGGACAGCAGGCCCCTTTAACCACATTCAGCCAAAAAAAAAAACTGGGCTGGGTTAGATGGAAAATTGTGAAAAAGTAGTGACAAGTGGCTAGCTCGTCGCCTACACAAACACATACACCCACAAAACCCGATATACCACTAGTCGCCTTTTACGACATGCTAGGCAAGAAACACAGTTGTCAAATTTGACCAACACGGGTCAAGGTGGTAGGTTTCACATAAACTAAAATGAACCTTGTTTAACGTGCTTTGTAGTGCGGTTAGAAATGCAATCATTATTTATGCACCCCTATTCCGCAGTATCACGACCCTTAAACTGCCAGGGACCTCACAACGCCCAGTCACGTTTTTTAATAAATGACGTTGGTTAATAATGATGTTTATAATCATTTCACGGTTGTCACTTTATTAATTGTTGAGTGTAACGGCCATTTTCGTTTGTATAAGGGCCGATTTGTTATTAGTCAGATAAAAATTAACCGACTGATAAAGTATTAAGTCGCCAATTTGCGGATGTCATACGGTGTTTCACTCAGGAAACAGGCAATGACATTTACAATCATCCGGATTGTGATTTATTCGATTGTCATCTTTTATCTGACTGTTGATAAATCAACCCTTATCAAACAACAGAAGTTAACGTTTACTATGTTTATATATATATATATATACTGTACAGTCATGTCAAATCATTTTGTCCGTCTGTAACATATTCACGGATAAACTACTTGACCTACAGGAATAATATAATATTAATCGTGGTCCGCTTAGACCTTGATCCAGATTTTAGCGAGGCTGGTGAATTACAGTGAAGCGATTGCTGATCTGACTTTCAGAACTCTTTTATGAACTAGATTAATCATGGTTACACATCCATAGTTGTTTGAATGTGGAGGTTTCATTGCCATGTATTTCCTATGGAACAAGTGATACATCCATTTTTATATTTGAATAATCCAGAGGTATGTCCCCTATTTGAACCCGCACACATCAGAAATGAGGCGAGTGTAAGTGTGCGTGTTAAGTTACCATTAAGCTAACACCGCTCATAGCTAGCTACTGGTCCATCCCAAGGACAATACATACATATGACTACGCCCTTAATCCCCGAAGAGGTAGGCAGAGTCAAAGGGGCAGCAGGCCCTTCAACTACATTCGGCCGAAAATGAAACAGGGCTGGGTTAGATGGCAAAATTGTGAAAAAGTAGTGACAAGTGGCTAGCTCGTCGCCTACACAATCACACACCTAAAATCCGATATACCACTAGTCGCCTTTTACGACATGCTAGGCAAGGAACACAGTTGGCACATTCTTTTTAAGTCCCAGACCAACATGGAACCAAGAACAATAATTTCAATAAGACCCCTCTTCCTACCTTCGTGTATGCCACCTTGTATTCATTAATCTGGAATAGTTACTGGAGGAGATTGCCCCGCGTTAAGTGCGCCGCCAATATGTCGCGGGCCCCTGGATTTTTGTCCTCCCTTAACTTAGGGTTGCTAACATTTAAATTGATATTAATATTAATAGAAAAAACTTCTCATGTTGATCTGGGAGTTGAAAAGAATATGCTAACTGTGTTCCTTGTCTAGCATGTCGTAAGGCTACTAATAGTATATCGGGTTGGGTGTGTGATTGTATAGGCGACGAGCTAGCCACTTGTCGCTGCTTTTCACAATTTACGGTCTTACAGAGGTCAATTTTAATTGCTGTAACTTAGAACTTACTTAGCCCTTCGGGAATTGCGAATGTGTATGTTTATATGGTTAGAAATTAATTAATGTCCTCCCAACCGGTATCGGTCACGGCGGCCAATCTCATCGAGGATTAGCGCGCTTATCTGTGACGATTTATCTGCGCAGGAGATATTATAGTGCACAAGTGTGTGCGCAAACACAGGTGCACTCTCGGTTCCTTCACTCTCATAGTCCGGTGAGACGGCACCGACATGACCGGAGAGAGGTCAGGCGCAGGACCAACGGCGTAACGTGCTATCCGAGGCACGGGGGTGATTAAACCGCCGACTTTCTGACTCCGGACTGTTACCGAGTAATTTAAATATTGAAATACCCAGCCACAAATTCCCGACCCGAGATTTTAACCCGGGACCTCTAGGTCCTTTGGCGGCATGCTACCACTAGATTAACTAGACAGATTTATTACTTACTGATTCAATTTCTGACGCCAATTAAATCAAAATAATTACCTGAAAAAGATAAAGAACAAATTTTTATCTTCAATTATATTAAAGAAATCATAGGAACCGATTAGAAAATATGTCTGATGTGTCAATTTTGCGTAAGTACTATTTAAATGACGCTATAATTTTTTATTATTAATAATATTGTCAAAAGTATTAATTTTGACTGGCTCGATGGCGCATTCGGTAGTGACCCTGCCCCATGCGCCAAGAGTTGTGGGTTCGATCCCCACCCAGGACAAACATTCGTATGATAAATACTTGTGTTTGTTCTATGTCTGGGTGTTAATATCCAATATTTAAGTATATATTTGTAATACCACTGTTGTTTCTGATATCCGTAACACAAGTGCTTAAGCTACTTACCTCGGAGTCAGATCAATGTATGTGATGTAGTCGGATATTTATTTATTATTATTTATTTAATTGAAAAAAAAAATCAGTCCAATTGACAACCTTGTTTTTGAAGTCGGTTAAAGAGTCTTTATGTTCACAACACATACCAACCACGAAATATTTTTTTCGTTTAAAATGTAAGCGTATGACATATCTATAATGAAATATTATTGGAAGATATGATTTACGATTAAATATCGACCATAGAGCGACAAGTACTTCTATATTCGGCATAGACAACCCTATTACCCCGACACACCCCCGTGCACAGTGATTAATGACAGCGCGCAAACAGTCGGGTTCGATTACGGCGGCATTATTACTAGCCACGATAGTTTCAGACGCCATTACGGTATTAGAAAACACTTAGTCTATGGTGCAGGTGTTTATGGTTTAACGTCCATATTCATATCGAAAATGAGCAAGATACTTCGTCTGGTAACTCTCATGCCTGAATCGATTTTGATGAAATTGCGTGTATGGATAGTTCTCATCTGTAGAACGAACATATTAATAACTAATTTCGCTCCAATTCATTAATAATCTGTTAAACTTTTTATATTCTACAAGACACACGATAGTCTTTGTTACAGACCGAATTTCGCGCGAGCGGAGCCGCGCGCATAACCTAGTTCATCATAGAACCGTTTATTAACAATTGGTGTGTACACACCATCATCTTCCTAGCGTTATGTCCCGTGCTTAGACGGGGTCCGCTTAGACCATGATCCATGATTTAGCGAGTCTGGTAATTACATTGAAGCGACTGCCGGTCTGACCTTCGTAACCCTAAGATAGGGGAACCAGACAATTTTTGGATCATGGTTACAAATCCATAGTTGTTTGAATTTGCAGGTTTCATCACGATGTTTTTCCTCACCGTCGAGCTAGTGGTATGAATACGTACATAGATTTGAAAAATCCAGAGGTACGTGCCGGTGTTTGAACCTGGACTCCTCAGTTAAGAGGCGCGTGTCCTTACCATTGAGCTACCACCGCTCTTACTAAAAATCCTTTACAGCCTGAAGCTATTATTAAATGGAATAATAGTATAAAACGGATTGAAAAATAATAAAGTAATACACTCGACGTTATTTGCAAAATCAAACCCCCTACCCTTGAGCTAAGTCGCCACTCCCCTACCACTTACGTGTGAATAGAAATATCGCCACTCAATAAGTACAACCAACCACAAAAGTGAAAACTAAGTTGGAATTCAAATTCTTGTTTGTTTTTACTAAGATTATATGTATATACTTGTGACAGCCCATTGGTCGAAATTCGACCATTATTAGTTTGATTTATTTATTAAAATAATAAATAAAAAATTCTCCGGACTGCTCACCAATTCCCTAGTTCCAAACTAAGCTTATGCTTGTGCTATGGGTACTAGGTGAACGGATAGACATACTTAAATACGTTTATAAACATCCATGACTCGAGTACAAATGTCCATGTGCATCACACGAAACATTTGTTCCTTGCGGGATTCGAACCTGCAATCCTTGGTGACTGGCTCGATGGCGCATTCGGTAGTGACCCTGCCCCATGCGCCAAGAGTTGTGGGTTCGATCCCCACCCAGGACAAACATTCGTGTCATGAATACTTGTGTTTGTTCTGTGTCTGTAATACCACTGTTGTTTCTGATATCCGTAACACAAGTGCATAAGCTACTTACCTCGGAGTCAGATCAACGTATGCGATGTAGTCGGATATTTATTTATTTCTTTATTCATTTATTATTATCTTCATAGCATTAGTGGTCGAAAGTGTTTTCTTTGCTAACGTTACATACAACTGTATGTGACTGTACCCATTGTAAAAGATCAATCAATCATTAACCAATCAGGACGTCCATTCACAATTTTAACCACAGCTGTCACTTGTATTGTAATAACACGAGATTTTTATAAAATAACAATTTGAAGGGTTTAGTCCCATTCGTCATCTTCCTAGCATATGCCCCGTTTGTACTAGTGGTCCACTTGAGCAATGATTTTGGATGTGGCGAAAAAAAAAGATAAAACTAACTAACTAACTAACTTTTGACAAGCTCGATGGCACATTCGGTAGTGACCCTGCCCAATGCGCCAAGAGTTGTGGGTTCGATCCCCACCCAGGACAAATATTCGTATGATGAATACTTGTGTTTCTTCTGTGTCTGGGTGTTAATATCCAATATTTAAGTATATATTTGTAATACCATACACACCTCACTCGCCTCTTTAACATTCATAATCCTTTTCATACAAGCTCTACGATTTTTGTGACTCCTAACATCACCTTCTGTTAATACACGGTCAATCTGGTCGTGGTAGGTGAGCCTGGGCCTTCCGCGGCTCCTACATCCTTCCACTTTCGCATCGTATATCTGTTTAGTCAATCTTTCGTCATCCATTCTTTCGACATGTCCGAACCACATCTATGCATCTACTCCCAACACAAACATGACATTAGTCTCAACATCAGAAAGAGACGTGCCACACTTGACACGTGCCAGAGCGGGACAGCGCACCCCTGACAGGCTCTTAATTAAAACAAAGATGTCTTCTTATTTGTTCCGACAGGCTTTTTTCATTGGCAAGTTCAAATTGAATTCCATTTATACAAATTACCTCATTATTTCACAGCTAGGGGTTGGTTTAAAGAAACACCCCATTTTATTTTTCATTAGCAAACGGTGACTATTTTTGACTTCATTTTAAACAGGAAAAACTAAAAAGACAGCTAGCCCCTTTAACCACATTCAGCCAAAAATAAAATCGGGCTGGGTTAGATGGAAAATTGTGAAAAAGTAGTGACAAATGGCTAGCTCGTCGCCTACACAATCACACACCCAAAACCTGATGTACCATTAGTCGCCTTTTACGACATGCTAGGCAAGGTACACAGTTGGCACATTCTTTTTAAGTCCCAGGCCAACAATCTTTAACAATTGATCAATTATTATACATATAAACCATCCTCTAAAAATACTCTATCTATATGTGAAAACAGTACTGACTTTCCTAGCATAGTTTGAACGATCTAAGCGAACAATCGGAAGAGACGACTTTATTTTATACTGTAAAATATAATTATATACTGTTGTAAAAACAAAACAAAGTTTTTATACATGTTTGACTGGTTTGACTGGCCCGTTGGTCGAGTGGTCAGAGACCCTGGCCACGAAACCAAGGGTCGCGGGTTCGAATCCTGCTAGGGGCAAATGTTTCGTGTGATGAATGGATATTTGAACTCGAGAGTCATGGATGTTTATAAACGTATTTAAGTATGTCTATCCGTTCGCCTAGTATCCATAGTACAAGCATAAGCTTAGTTTGGAACTAGGGAATTGGTATGTCAGTCTGGACAATTTATTATTTATTATTATTATGTAAAGATATATAAAAAGGATCGTACATATATGTACATTCATAACCTACACTATAGTAATATTTAATGAACAAAAATCATCCATATTCCGTATACCTTCACATTCCACTTAGCTACAACTCCTCCGGTATAATCCCAGCCTTACGTTAAGATCCGGAAATTACAACTAATCGCTTTTCACGTTAATAAAGTCGTCATATTTATTAATTATTGTTTATAACTCACCCCCGTCAGGGGAGGTAATTACCCTACATTAACAATTCACACGCGCTTCTTAATAAATGCGAGATATTTTTCAGAAAGGAAGATAATTTGAGGAGCATCCCTCGGGACCTTCTGGGTCATGCTTACGTTATATAGATGACTTTGATTCGTCATCTTTATAGCGTTATGTCCCGTGCTTAGTCGGGGTCCGTATAGACCATGATCCAGGATTTAGCGGGTCTGGTAATTACTTTAAAAGCGACTGGCGATATGACCTTAGTACAACAACAACATAACATCACGCCCATAATCCCCGAAGGGGTAGGCAGAATCAAAGGGGCAGCAGGCCTACTGAAACACATTCAGCTAAAAACAAAACTGGGCTGGGTTAGATGGAAAATTGTGAAAAAGTAGTGACAAGTGGCTAGCTCGTCGCCTACACAATCACATACCCACAACCCTATATACCATTAGTCGCCCTTTACGACATGCTAGGCAAGAAACACAGATGGCACATTATTTTTAAATCCAAGAACAATATGGGACAATGGGCTGGGTTAGATGGAAAAACCCTTGGTTATGGGAACCAGACAATGAGGGTTTTTTTGAATTAAAACATCCAAAAGATGGCGTAACTGTGACTTGCAGTCTTGTCACCCTCCTCATTGACTAGTTGTCAGACCAAACTGACATGCTGTCAACAAGGAGCCAATAGTGACAGTGATAAGACCACGAGACTTCCTCGCGCCATCTGGCGGTTTTTGTATTTTTGAAAATCCTCATTGGATCATGGTTACATATTTATTGTTTCAATGTGCAGGTTTCATCACGATGTTTTCCCTCACCGTCGAGCTAGTGGTATGTGTAAATACATTTGAAAAATCCAGAGGTGCCCCGATGTAAACCAACATAACTGAGGCGCATTTTCTTACCAGTGAGCTACCAGAGATACCATATGTAGACTGACTCGATGGCGCATTCGGTAGTGACCCTGCCCCATGAGCCAAGAGTGGGTTCGATCTCCACCCAGGACAATATCTAATATTTAAGTATATATTTGTAATGCCACTGTTGATTCTGATATCCATAACACAAGTGCTTAAGCTACTTACCTCGGAGTCAGATCAATGTATGTGATATAGTCGGAGACTCTGCCTACCACTTGGGGATTGCGGGCGTGATGATTTGAATATCGTCTTACAGGCACCCTTAGAGTGCTATCCTTTCGTATACTTTTATTTGTACATCCCCTAGATATAACATTAACATAACACTGTAAATAAATTCACCCCCTACCCCTCCCCACCCCTTAGCTAGTATTTGATGGTCGCGTGAATTATTCACAAATTCATAATTCGGGGGTGGTAGGGCCACCCTGTTATGTATCTAAATCATCTTGGAGGAAAACAGGGGTTGGTATTTTGTTCGGGGTCGTGTTAGTCTAAAACTCTAAAGAAATAGGACATTGTGAAAGTTTAAATTAGTGGTTTCCAAGTTTTAAGACTTTGATATGACCGACGGCTACATTCGTTTCGCATCATTAGTAACTTTCTTTACTTAATTTACTTCGTAATTTTCGTGTCATTCACTATTGTGTACAGAAAAACATTTTTTAATGACGTTCTGGAAAAGGCTACCTAAAGTAATTAAAGATATGCAAAAATTTAAATGTACAGATGTGTCTATTTGCGACAATTACTTTCTATATGAGAAAAATGACGATTTGCATTAAACTATTGTTTTGTACACATACAGTTGCCAGGTCCCCAAATCGAAAGGCCGGACTGACCAGCCAGTTTGGCCGGACATTTTGGTAAAAATGCCGGACCGGAGGACCGGAGAGTCGCCTTGCCTGCGCTCGGCTGACCTCAGCGCTCGCTCGTTTGCGAAATGTAAAAAGCCGGACAAGCTGGACACCGTTTATTTTGGCCGGATACGCAATCTAAAGCCCTACTATGTCCGGCTATATCCGGACGCCTGGCAACGCTATGTACACATATAGCGGTCCCGTCCCAAACATCTTCCCGTAAGTGCCCACACTAAATCATCAAAATCGAAGATAAAGTGACAACCTCCTAACTAATATTTTTTTAGGAATCGACTTTTTTAATGCAGTCGCCTTAAAATTCAATTTCGCGTGGAATATTATTATTTTTCTTGTTTGTTATCTATACTTATAATAAATCTGTAGAGAGGTCAATTCTGTACATGAAATATATTTTCAAAATAACTATCAGGGGGTAATTAGTGATCGATACTGATGCCAAAAATGCAATCAGTAAAATTTTTGTCTGTCTGTCTGTATGTTCCTTATAAAAACAAAAACTACTCGACAGATTTTAACGAAACTTGGTACAATTATTCTTCATACACGCTACAATCTATAGGAGCAGAGTAGTGAAGGGAAATGTTGGGAAAACGGGAGAAGTTATTCCATTTTTTAAGCTTCCGTCGCGTGTGCAGCCTTAATGGGTAAAGTTACATAGAAATCATGTATGACGGAAATAGTCTTTATAATATTAACCATAAACGCGGGTGACACCGCTGGCACAGCTAGTCAAATAATAAAGTGATCCTGTAAACATTACATTAAAAGTTAAATGAAAGTCTTATGATCAAAACCTAAAAATTGGATCGTTTTTCATTCTCCTGTAAAATAAACATACCTACAGTTAGGAGGTATTGTCACTTCATCATCAAAATAATATTGTTTGTCAACGGCAGACAAAGACGCCCGCCTGGAGCGACAAATTGACCGAAGGAAGACAAACACTCGGACGCCCTAATTGGATTGTAGATTAAAAATTAGCGGCCCTTTTGAAAACAACATACGGTATTTAGTTTGTTTTTGAAAACTTTGGGAAAGGTTCGTTTGTGGTTGGTCTTGTTTTTTGCAATTGAATTGGTGGGTAAATATTTTTGAGGTTGGTTGAATATTTCTTTCGGGGAGAGAGGTATTAGTTTTAATTATATATAGGCATATAGAATGACTACTTGAGTAGCGGTGGTAGCTCAATGGTAAGGACACGCGCCTCTTAACCGAGGAGTGCGGGTTCAAACCCGGGCACGTACCTCTGGATTTTCAAATCTATGTACGTATTTATACCACTAGCTAGACGGTGAGGGAAAACATCGTGATGAAACCTGCAAATTCAAATAACTTTGGATTTTTAACCATGATCCAAAAATTTTCTGGTTCCCCTATCTTAGGGTTACGAAGGTCAGATCGGCAGTCGCTTCAATGTAATTACCAGACTCGCTACATCCTGGATCATGGTCTAAGCGGACCCCGTCTAAGCACGGGACATAACGCTAGGAAGATGATGATATAGAATGACTACTTGAATAAGTACTTGAAGAGAGACCCTCTTAACTATAGAGTATAGACGGGTACTTTGGAAGAAGTTATTTGAGTTTCTAGTTTTCAATCTGAATTAATAAGTAAATAAAGTTACTATTTATGTAAATAGAAATAACTAACTTTCAACACTTTGACTGGCTCGATGACGCATTCGGTAGTGACCCTGCCCCATGCGCCAAGAGTTGTGGGTTCCATCCCGTATGATTAATACTTGTGTTGGTTCTGTGTCTGGGTGTTAATATTCAATATATTTAAGTATATATTTGTAATACCACTGTTGCTTCTGATATCCGTAACACAAGTGCTTAAGCTACTTAGCTCGGAGTCAGATCAATGTATGTGATGTAGTCTGTTATTTATTATTTAAATTTAATTACTTGAAAAATATATTTACCTTTTCTTGGAAATATATTTATTTACCTTCTAAGTTGGTTTGGAACTCAAAACGAATGTACCCACAGTTGCCCGTACTTAGCATCTTTAATAGTGTACTAGATATTGGATCAGTGATTGATAGTGAACCATGATCCAAAAAATGTCTGGTCTCCGTATCTTAGGGTTGGTTATCTTACGGTTGCTTCAATGTAATTACCAGGCTCGCTAAATCCTTTATCATGGTCTAATCAGACCTCGTCTAAGCACGGGACAAAACGCTAGGAAGATGATGATATTGGATCAGAGATTGTGTAGACGACGAGCTAGCCACTAGTCACTACTTTTTCACAATTTACCATCTAATTGAACTCAATTTCATTCTTCCCCCCGAGCGAAACCATTGGAAAAGCTAATATTTCTATAATCTTTTGAACACTCCCACTTTTTCTTTTGAAGCGTTAATAAAATTTCACCAAATGTACGATCGAAACGAGGTTCTAATTCTTAGAAAACATTTAAACATGACGTCGAAAGATTTCTCGGCAGATATAACGGTAACGAAGTTGTCGCCCGTTCGCGTAACGATAACGGCCCTGACGATATCACAACGAATTATCTCGTGAAAAATTCAAGCGGACATCAAAAGGTTGGATCGATGTTAATATTGAGAAGGTTTTTTTTTTTTCTCCGCCATTTTACTTTAGTCCGATGTTGATCCCACTGGAAAGTGCCAACTGTCACTATTTTTTCGTAATTTCTTATCTGTTTCAACTCAAATTTATTTTGGTTACAAGTGGCCGAAGAAGCTCTATGTTGATCTGGGACTTACAAAGAATTCAAATTCAAAATCTCTTTATTTATATAGGCTTCAAAATAGCACTTATAAATAGTCAATTTAATCAGAAAAAAAAACATTACAACCGATTCGGAAGGTAGATAGTTACTCTTTTAAATGCCAAAATTTACAATTTCGTACTTAATCTACACTTACTAGGTAACAACACTGCAGATGAACAATTAATTATGAAATTAAACATAATATATGCTTATCATTTAGAAAGTCTTCAATCTTATAATAGCCCTTACTCATTAAAAGCGCTTTAATGCATAATATGAACTTATGTGAAGGTAATGCTAGTAGTACTTTCTGGATGTTTATTAAATATATTTTAATACTTAGGCCAATAAATGAATTACCGCTCCTCTGGAGTCTATGGTCTGGAACAGCAAGTTTGTGTTTATTTCTGGCATTATAACATTGAGCGATTGAGCGAATTGTGTGCCTTGCCAGGTTTTCACAAAAGGCGACTGATGGTGAATCGGGCATTCGTTATGTGACTGTGTAGACGATGAGCTAGCCGCTTGTCACAATTTTTTCCCAATTTTCCAGCATAGCAGCCATATTTGTTGACCCCGGATCAAAGCCAGACGCGTATGGGGACAGGAAATGTCATATTTGCAAACAAGCTAGGTGGAGTTTTAATGAATAAAGTTGAGCGCAGGCGCAGTATAAGTTTGATTGTTTGTGTGGTTAACGGGGTTATCAATGCATCTCATATAGCGTGGTGACTAGGGACTGCAATCACCAAAACATCACTCTGGATCCGGCCGGATTCCTAGATCCAGCATTCCAAATAGTAGGATTGAAATCCATGTCTGGCCCGATGGTTGTGCGGTCAGAGACCCGAGCCACGACAGCAAGGGTCGCGGGTTCGAATCCTGCTTATTAAACTACTGAAATAATAGACGCTGCCTCTTGGTAGTACTTAAAACAAAAATGTAATAAGACAATCACAACCATAACCAATAGCTATCAAAAACATAAACAAAAAGGTATAAAAAAGTAAAAATATATATAAAAGCCTAGTGCAGACTTGCACACTGCTGCAGGCAAATGTTTCTTGTGATGAACATGGACATTTGTACTTGAGTCATGGATGTTTATAAACGTATTTAAGTATGTCTATCCGTTCACCTAGTATTCATAGCACAAGCATAAGCTTAGTTTGGGACTAGGGAACATGACTCCGTGTAACAAAAACACAATTACATTCGCATAACTTTACTATTAAAACTACTCTCATTCCACAAAGACCTCGCGTGAATTGATTAACCCGCCAATTACATAATATAAAAGTGTGTACGTCCGTCCGTCGGCAAAGCGAAACAAAGGGTCGTTACTGCGGCGGCTTTTTACAAATATTAAACGATCCCTTTCATCTGCCGACATAGAGTAGAGAGGGTCAGAGACGATCGGGAGAAAGTCGACACGCGACGCGGCCGTACGTAATCTTGACAAAATTTTTGATCCAATGTGGTCTGGGACTTAAAAATAATGTGTAAATTCCTTTCAGTTGTAAAGCTAATAAACGTGTAATTAAAATCCATACATACATACATATTTTACAATAAACCAGACACCTGTTTCAATAATAACTATTTGACCCAAGATCGAACCCGCGTCCTGTGCGTTCGGCGACGAGCTAGCCACTTGACACTACTTTTTCACTATTTTCCGTCTAACCCAGCCCAGCTTTATTTTTGGCTGAATGTTGTTAAAGGGGCCTCCTGCCATTGACTCTGCCTACACCTTCGGGGATTATGGGCGTGATGTTATGTATGTATACATTTATCCTAGTAGCTTAGCGATGAAGGAAAACATCGCGATGAAACCTGCACATTCAAACAACTATAGATGTATAACCATTATCCAAATTGTAGTTCCTATATCTAAGGGTTACGAAGGTCAGATCGGCAGTCGCTTCAATGTAACCACCAGACTCGCTAAATCCTGGATCATGGTCTAACCGTCTAAGCACGGGACATAACGCTAAGAAGATGATTTAGTGAAAGTTTGTAAGAGTGAATGTATGGACTATTTAATCGATTTTAATCGATAAACGCCACTAGCTTGTGGTCACAATATCGATATGTTGTGCACACACAATAATTGTTACAACGTGGGACACTCAAATAACACCATACATATATCATTCGTTACCTAACGGTTCGAGTTTCACAATTTTTTTGGCGGTAGTGATGTGGTGATGTCGATAAAAAGTGTCGATGAATGTCCTTGTTGACAGATTAATGTTTGGGTTGCAATGGCACGTAAAAAATTATTACGTTGGGAATTAAACGCAATTTTCGTCCTTGTTTTTGTTAACGCCATCAATTATACATAGCTAGGATGCGATCTCGACCACGTGGCATTTTACAAAAAAAAATTTTTGCGAATTTTCAGTTTTTTTTTTTATAAAAAAATATGTTACTTTTTATTATAACAATAACTGACAGTAAAATCGGTCCGTTTCAGAGATTATTCGAAACAAACAAGCATTCAGACCAAACTTTTATTTTGTTGTAAGCACCGAACCTATGTATATATATTTACTTTTAAAATAAAAAGTATACAATCAAAAACAGAGAGCTGTCTATCCGTTTTCTATGTATGTATGCATGCAGGTATGTTTCGTCCAAGAATACTGAAGATAACGCAGACAAAGCCGCAGGCAGATGCTATACTCATAAACAGACGCGCCATGTCTCGTAATCCCGTCACGCACACCAACAAAACAGAACATAATTAGTTCACGCGAAAATTCACTAACTTAACCCCAACGTACTTAGGTTTTAAGCTTTCAAATTTTAATGTACGCATGTTAGGTAAGTTTTGATGGCAAGCGAAGCTCCGAGCGGCCGTCAGCGCAAGTTTCCCTGGAGCTTCTAAAAGCTCCTCTAGGAAATAATTTTACAGACATATTTTCATGAAAGCTACTCTCTGAAGCTTAGACGGAAATCAGGGAAATTATACGGTATCTTTATTTATATATAATTTATGCATTTATTCACTAGTTTCAGTCTACAGCTTTGTCTGCGTGGAATTTTAGAGTTACAGGGCCTCTATCGTGGGTAGGGCGGGATTCATCATATTTTCTGTGATAAAAAGTAAGGCTATGTTTTTCTCAGGGCTAACCTTTTGGCACACCAAATTTAATTACAATCAGTCCAGTAGTTTATTACAGAATCTATACATTAATGATATAAGTACGTGAAGCAAAATCTATGTACCCCTTTTTACGAACATTACGCGGACGGAGAATTATTATGCGATGTGGCACAGTTGAAGTTTATATGGAGAAGGAGTGCTGAAATCAAATATTTAAATAAATATTGCGTTAGAAATTCATAAAAAAAAATAAATGAATTATGGTTGAATTTCGACCACTGAGCGACCACTTGTATTACATTAACACTTAAAATAAAAAACAAGGTTACTTTGATGAAATTGATATTCACGTGTATGATTTTAATGGCAAAGAAATAATAAATCCAATAAAAAATAAACTAACTAACTAAACTTCATGCCACTTCCCTAGCGGGGTAGGCAGAGAGAACCGAACGCCATATGGCACGGTCCTTACACACCTCACTCCCCTCTTCAACATTCATGATCAATTCAATACAGATTTTATAAAAAAAAAATATCGGCCGATAAAAGTAATTCGCTCATTCATTATTTATCAACATCTCCCTACCAAATAGTATTATGTAAATGTAATTATATTTTATAAAAAAGTTTGCTTTCCCAGTAAATTACATTATATAAACATAATTCTATCTCTCGGAATTCTAGGATAGTATTTATTACTATAATAATTATTTAACTCTATATAAAGTATATGTATAAACATAAAGTATACTGTACCCATGGGAAATAAGTTTTTTTTGTAAAATGTAATCATATACAATTAAAAATACATTTTATGAGCTAAAATGTGCAAAAAATAACAAGCATGTCGAAAAAAAAAACTCGATATCGATGAAAAAGAAAATCTATCGACTCACCCATCCCTAAGCGCACTGTCCCATTATAATAGGCGTTTTGTTTACAATGCCTACTGAAGGGGAATCCGGATTCCCGCCTAGAAAAGACATATGTGCCTTCAACCCTGCATTCAAATTTCGACCTTATCCCGAAAGTCTAAAACCCAAAACGCCATATAACTTATGGGGTTACTAAATGACGTTATGGCGAGAGAGGTTGGCGTTATGGGTGATCTGTGTAGATGGAAAAGCGACTTTATATGTTATGGTCTGAAGTCGGTATTCGGTTGGGATAGCGTGTTCGGTACGACGGGTAGTTAGGATCGATAACACAAATTGAGCTTCTGTCACCTATCTCGTGGGGGCTTAATTTTTAACGTTGTCTAGTTCCGTTTCGATGTTTAAAAAAAAATAAGTCATTTCAATTTATGACAGATGTGACGTTATTTTTTTTTTAATGTGCTCTTGAGTACACAAAGGAAATGGTGATAAACAAATGATTACTTTACGACATGCTAGGCAAGAACCACAGTTGGCACATTCTTTTTTTTTGTCCCAGATCAACATGGGCCAATTCCCAGACCAACATGGGACAAATTTATTTTGTTTTACTAAAAATGTTAGCTTAGTAACTCACAGTACATACAACACCACGCCCGCAATCCCCGAAGGGGTAAGCAGTCCACAGAGCAGTAAGCTACTTGAACCACATTCAGCCAAAAATAAAATAGGGTTCGATGGAAAATTATGAAAAAGTCACAAATGGCTAGCTGGTCGCCTACACAATCACAAACCCACCCAGTACACCATTAGTCGCCTTTTACGACACGCTAGGCAAGGAACACAGTTGGCAGATTTTATTTGAGTCTCAGACCTGGGTTAAAAATACATTGCAAATTTTGACAATTCAATTCAATTCATTTATTCAATTTCGAGTATTATTAGTTACAAGCTGTTTCCCACGACTTCGCCCGCGTAAACTAACATTTCTGTATCTTACAGAAACTGTGCATTTTTTCGGGATAATAAGTAGCCTATATGTTATTCCAGACTATAATCTATCTCTGTGCCAAATTTCATCCATATCCGTTCAGCAGTTTTTGCGTGAAGAATTAACAAACACACACATAGACACACAAACTTTCGCCTTTATAAATTAGTGTGATATTCAATGAAGGCATTGCCAGTAAAGTTATTACATTGAAGCGACTGCCGAACTGATCTTAGTAACACTTAGATCGGGGGACCAGACAATTTAGATCATAATTACACATGCCTAGTTGTTTGAACGAGCAGCTTTCAGTCCCATGTTGGTCTGGGATTTGGCCCATGTTGATCTGGGACAAAAAAAAATGTGCCAACTGTGGTTTTTACCTAGCATGTCGTAAAAGGCGACTAATGGTTTACGGGGTTTTGGGTATGTGACTGAGTAGGCGACGAGCTAGCCACTTGTCACTCCTTTTTCACAGCTTTCCGTCCAACCCAGTCCGGCTTTATTTTTGGCTGAATGTGGTTAAATGGGCATGCTGCCCCTTTGACTGCCTACCCCTTCGGGGATCATGGGCATGATGTTATGTATAAACTTCCAACTATCCTTACAGGTAACTTAACCTAATGCGATAGCGTGGCGAGCCTAACTATACTGTACTAACCTGGAAACATAGAATACTTAGTGTCACTCTTGGAAATTCACTCATAGTGCACGAAAAGATGTCCGCCGTTTCATGGACTGAATTTTAAACCTGCATTGTCCGGACAAGAGGCGCTTTTGCCAGTAGGTTAGTCCTGCACGTGCACAGCCAGCAGGGCACAGCCAGCATCAACAAAAATACCTACATAACTAAAAAAAAGTATTTGCTCGAGTTAGAACCCGCACTTCTCGCAAATGAGCCGCCTGTTACCATTAAACTACCACTACCTTTCTTGTACCCAGCAAACATTGTAACCTAATATCCCCAAAGCTATTTGAAGGGTGAAAAGCAATACTTCATTCATAAATATATTTACGACTAACATTAATTCAAATTATTGGATCTGTCGGTTTTTAATCGCTAGGGGACGGGTGGCGCGACTCTCTCACGGTGTCATTGGGTTCGAAACCGGGTACAGAATAAATTATAGGCGTTGAAAATATTTTTTGCATATCTATACAGTGTAGATGAATGAAATTATAGTGTCTGTATTGCATTACTAAACTAGAAGGGGAGCGGTGGTAGCTCAATGGTAAGGACACGCGCCTCTTAACCGAGGAGTGCGGGTTCAAACCCGGGCATGTACCTCTAGATTTAAAAAAATCTATGTACATATTTATACCACTAGCTCGACGGTGAGGGAAAACATCGTGATGAAACCTGCAAATTCAAACAACTTTGAATTTGTAACCATGATCCAAAAATTGTCTGGTTCCCCTATGTAAGGGTTACGAAGGTCAGATCGGCAGTCGCTTCAATGTAATTACCAGACTCGCTAAATCCTGGATCATGGTCTAAGCGGACCCCGTCTAAGCACGGGACATAACGCTAGGAAGATGATGATGATTGTATTACTAAACTAACTAACATCCCTAGCGGGGTAGGCAGAGAGAACCGAACGCCATATGGCACGATCCTTACACACCTCACTCGCCTCTTCAACATTCATAATCCTTTTCATACAAGCTCTACGGTCTTTATGACTCCTAACATCACCTTCTGTTAACACACGACCAATCTGGTCGTGGTAGGTGAGCCTGGGTCCGCGGCTCCTACATCCTTCCACTTTCGCATTGTATATCTGTTTAGTCAATCTTTCGACATCCATTCTTTTCACATGTCCGATTGTATTTATTCAATGTTGTATTTTCCGGAATATTCGCCAGTCGTTACAATACGAAAGCAAGTAAGTCTTGTCGTGTGATGCCTGATCGTAAATAGGCCTGGTATACGACTGGTACCGGGCGATTGGTACCAGCCACCACTTCACTTATAACTAACTCGTTTATGTAACTTTTCGATAATATATATTGACAAGCTGTAGCCCGCGACATCGTCTGCTTGAAATCTATTATCTATATTTGCTGAATGTGTTGCTAAGCGCAAATCTCGAGAACAGCTGAACCGATTTCGCTAATTCTTTCTTAGTTGCGTTTGTTATTATCAGGTGAAGGTTTTTATGAAAGAAAAAAATAACAAAAAGTTGCGCGCAATAATAAAAAAAAATAGGTATTGGAAATCCGAGAAAGAGGCGTTACGAAGTGAGCCGAGTCAGCTAGTCAATACTAATATTATAAAGAGTAAAGATTTGTATTTTTGTGTGTGTGTATGTTTGTAATGAATAAACTCAAAAACTACTGTGCCGATTTCAAAAATTCTTTCGCCATTGGAAAGCTGCATTATTCGGAAGTAACATAGGCTAAATTTTATCCCCATATTCCTATAGGAACGGGAACTATAATAATGACTAGCTAAACTGTAAATACGAGTACACGCGCATAACCTCTGAATGGCTGCACCATCTTGTACAAATATATGCAGCTGAAGATTTAGTTTGTATGCTTGAGCGCGCTAATCTCTGAAACTACTGGTCCGAATTGAAAAAATATTTCTGTGTTGTATAGTTAATTTATCGAGGTAGGCTATAGGCTATATAACATTAAAGATAAACGCGGGTGAAACCGCGAGCACAGCCAGTATTGGATAATTATTTTATTGTTGTGATCGTTTTTCAATGGATGTTTGTACAAAATTACATTTTGGGCTCGTAACAATATAATGTATGTATGTAACAGAAGAGTTGAATGAAGCGGTGGTAGCTCAATGGTAAGGCCACGCGCCTTTTAACCGAGGAATGCGGGTTCAAACCCGGGCACGTACCTCTGGATTTTTCAAATCTATGTACGTATTTATACCACTCGACGGTGAGGGAAAACATCGTGATGAAACCTGCAAATTCAAACAACTTTGGATTTGTAACCACGATCCAAAAATTGTCTGGTTCCCTTATCTTAGAGTTACGAAGGTCAGATCGGCAGTCGCTTCAATGTAATTACCAGACTCGCTAAATCCTGGATCATGGTATAAGCGGACCCCGTCTAAGCACGGGACATAACGCTAGGAAGATGATGTAACAGAAGAGTTGGCAACTATAATCTATCTATCCAGCTGTCGTGTACAAGCCCATTAGAAGATAACGATGAGCCTTATTTATAAAGCTTCGTATGCTTTAAAAATCCAGGACATTGCTTAAAAACCTAGGACTACCTAGGCTACGTCCGGAGAAAACAGAAAGGTTGGCAATCCTATGCAGCTAAAGTGGCTAACATAGATTTGTAATACCACTGTTGATTCTGATATCCGTAACACAAGTGCTTAAGCTACTTACCTCGGAGTCTGATCAATGTATGTGATGTAGTCTGATATCTATCTTAATATACATAAATTACGCGTCACGTTGTTTGTCCGCGATGGACTCCGAAACTACTTAACCGATTTTAATTAAATTTGCACACCGTGTGCAGTTTGATCCAACTTTAAAGATAGGATAGCGTACATCTCAATTTATTTAACCCGATTACGTGTTATTGACTGTTAGTGGGAACGAAATTCGCTGCTAGTTTTATAAATAAATCTAAAGTGTACCATCTATCAATCTAGCTATCATTTACAATGCATTACATAGTTGGAGAGGCGATTCCTCATACTGCACTCACTATTTATACCAAGATGATTCACTGGGCCGAGAGAATGCTTGCATTGGGTAATTGTGGTGCAACACAAAAGAATCTTTAATTGATATCATTGCGGCTAAATGGTCCACGGCGAGAGATGAAGCGGGTTGTGACGTCATTTCGACTTTCAACATGAAATCTTACTAATATTATAAACTATAAGGCCCAGGCTCACCTACCACGACCAGATTGGTCGTGTGTTAACAGAAGGTGATGTTAGGAGTCATAAAAACCGTAGAGCTTGTATGAAATGGATCATGAATGTTGAAGAGGCGAGTGAGGTGTGTAAGGATCGTGCCATATGGCGTTCGGTTCTCTCTGCCTACCCCGCTAGAGCGTGAAGTTTAGTTAGTTAGTTATATTATAAACGCGAAAGTTTGTATGGATGGATGGATGTGTGTTTGTTACTCTTTCACGCAAAAAATACTGTATGGATTTTAACGAAACTTTGCAATAGTATAGTTTATACATTAGAATAACACATAAGCTATGTTTCATCAATGTAACACGAGAGCAACGCCGCGGGCAGAAGCTAGTCTACATATAAACGCAAATGTTTGTGCGTATTGCAATCAGAATTTTTGCTGGATTCAGCTGGATTGCTTGATCCAGCATTCTAATCTGTAGTAGGGTTTGAACTCCAGCGGTATTGAAAAAGCTCATGTCGTTGGATCCAAGCTAAAATTGTGCTGGGCCTAGCTGGATTGTTGAATCCAGCATTGCGATCCCTAGTATGGATGGATGGATGTATGTATTAGTGGATGATTGTCACGCAATTTTTGAAGATTTCTGACCGCCAGTGTAACGCGCCATAACGTTTTTATGTACCCCAACACGTAGTCCTAACACCCCCCTCCCGCCCCTGTAACGCATCGTAACGTTTAACAAGACCCCCCCCCCCTAATACTTGAACGCCCCCCATGTGAAATGTGAAACAACCAGTAACGCAGCCCTACGACCTGACCAGCAAACACTCCGGCGTGGCTGCAGCTGCACACCGCATCGGACGCGTCAAGCGACTCGTCGGATTCAATGAAATGAAATGAAATGATTTTTATTTATATAGGCTTACAAAAAGCACTTATAAATCGTCAGAACAAAATAAATATAAATATAAACCGGTTCAAACAGCAGATTCTACCGAGAATAAACCGGCAAGAAACTCGATAGTTACTCTTTTAAATGCCAAGTCTTAATAGCTATTATGTAGTCACAATTTTTTTTTTGTCAATTTAAATCTATCAATGCAGACGAACAGCCTATTCTGCGACTGGCCATATATTCTTATCATTTAAATAATCTTCTACCTTATATTAGCCATTTTTAATCAAACAAGTTTTAATATATATAATTTAAACTTATGCTCAGGTAGATCAGTGAGACTTTGTGGCAGCTTATTAAACATTTTGATACTTAGACCATTAAAAGAATTACCACTCCTATGAATTCAAGCACAGATAGACCGCTCACCTCATATATGGGGGGAGTGCTGTGGCGATCGCGCCACAAGATAGTCAAGATTATAGCTCCAATAATATGTAAACAAATGACGTCGATCGAACATAGAAAAACGCCATACAATCCTGCATCGCGCTGACGAAGTTATTCTCGCCACTAAGTATATATACAATACACCGCGACGGTCAGTCGGCGCTAGGTCCCCGAGCAAGCAACACCTAGCTCGGCGGAAGTACTTACAATTTTAGTGCGAGCGTGTATGTGCGCACAAACTACTTAATGGATTTTATTGAAACTTCACAATAATATAGCACATACATCAAAATAACACATAGGCGATGTTTTATCGATGTATTTTATCTAGTGACTTATAAAACTGTTGCTATTATACATACATTTTACTATGCTTAGGGATAGACTGAGATTTACTGAGGTATTCTTTCAATGTATTGTAGAATAATGGATTTACCTGAAACAAAAAAAACACATCGTTAGTCGGTTAAAACTTAAATGATATTACATACAAAAAACATTTATGTTTCTCTTAATATTTCATATTAGTATGTACATAAATACGTGCAATAGATAAATTGACTTACCTAATAGGTAAAAGTGCTTGTGTTTTTCCTTAAAATAATATTATATGTAGTTTGGTAACTAGATGGCGTTGCCGAGGAACATTACAATATATCTACATCGCGATGACTAGATATTTCTCTGCCTACCGCTATAGTAAAGTGGCGTGAAGTTTAGTTAGTTAGTTAGTTTATGTATAAAAACAAATACACTAGTAATGGAATAGAAGACTGTTTTTTTTAAACAAATCGCTTCATCTCCCAACTTAAACTCAAGCTAATAACAAATAATACTCAGAATCAACGGATAACACTCGTTAGAGCTAGCGGCTTTGTTTGCATCGCCCACGGGAACCCAGCATTAGTCGGTGCGTGATAATTTAAGGTATTTCTTTGTTTGTAAAGACAAGCAACTCTTGCTCTGGTCCTGGTCGGATGGGTGGCCAAAGGTAGATAGGCTGGTCTCCACTTTAAGACTGTAGTACGTGAAATAACCATGTTGATGTGTAAATTAAAAGAATGTACCAAATGTGTCCCTTGCCTATAATGTCGTAAAATGCGACTAATGGTGTATTTGCGTCAGTTCTGTAATTGTGTAGGCGACAAGCCATTTGTCACATTTATTCGAAATTTCAGACTCAAACCGACTCAAATAAATTTATTGAATTTGAAAAGAGTAACTACCGAGTTTCTTTCCGGTTCTTCTCGGTTGAATTAACGTTCCGAACCTGGCGGTAAAAGATATAAGAATTTTATTTGTATAATGCATTGAACTATTATTATTGTAGTAATAATAACTCAATGGTATAATGACTATTAGTGGGTTTGGCTGTGATTGTGTAGGGGACGAGCTAGCTTCTTGTCACTACTTTCTCACAATTTTCCATCTAACCCGGCCCATTGTCACATTTTGGTCTGGGTCTTAATAATAATGTGCTAACTGTGTTTCTTGCCTAGCATGTTGTAAAAGGCGACTAATGGTATATGGGGTTGTTGGTATGCGATTGTGTAGGCGACGAGCTAGCCACTTGTCACTATTTTTTTAACACAATTGGCACATTATTTTTAAGTCCAAGACCAACATGGGACATTTATCGATAACATGTCCTATCGACAACATACGTCACTAGTGAGGGATCACGCGTGCCCGTAATGAAATAAGTTGTGTGGTGCACGCGGTATCACGCCGCGGGATGCCTATGGGGTGGATATCGATAAGTACTGAATAAGCTGGGTATTGCCACCCTCAGGGGTAAGGGATGCAGTTAGACGAACTACATATTATTATATATTTGAAGTGAGAAGAAGGGTAACGTTCAAAGTTTACAACAATTTTAATAAAAAATTACAATTATAATATTTGACATTTTGGAAATAAATAAAAAACAGCTAGGACATGTGGTTAAAAGACCTGGTCATGAAAACAAAGGTGCCTAATTGAAACCCGTTAAAAAACAATGCTCATGTGATGAACATTGATATTTGAATTCATGTTGTGGATATTTAATAATAAAATAAATAAAGATAAATAAATATCCGACGACATCAAATACATTGATCTGACTCCGAGGTAAGTAGCTCAAGCACTTGTGTTACGGATATCATAATCAACATTGGTATTACAAATATACACTTAAATATTAGATATTAATACCCAGACACAGAACAAACACAAGTATTCATCACACGTATGTTTGTACTGGGTGGGGATCAAACCTACAACTTGGCGCATGGGGCAGGGTCACTACTGAATGCGCCATCGAGCTAGTCCAATTTTTATAAGCAAATATATATGTATCCGTTGCCTAGTGTTCTTAGAGCAGTCTAAATGCTTAGTTTGGAGTGTTAGTTTGTAGAAATTATTTATATTAATCGTTAGACTTGTCTTACGATTAATATAAATAATTTCTACCTTATTTTTTTAAGGTCCTCACCAACATTCTTATGTTGGTGAGGACCTTAAAAAAATGCACCAATCATGTTCCTTGCCTGTCATTAAATGTCGTGTAACAAAAAAGTCATTTTTCATGTTTTTCAACTAAACATGATGATCAAAATTGAATGTTTGTTTAAAATTGATTAATGCAGTTTACTGCCCTTCGGAGATCGCGAGCGCGATGCTATTTTATCGATAAAATATTATCGACTTCACCCCACCCCTACACAGGTCACGTTCACTTACATCGACATATTCTGAAATGAATACAAATTTATAGTCTACATTTGTATACTACACTTTACCGACGTACAAAAGCGAAATGATCCGTATACCTTGAATAATAAAGCACATTTTGCCTTCAGCCATCTATAGCGGGAGTTGTACAATATTTCTAGAATAACCAAAATGATTTTTTTTGTACAATCTCGTGTTTTGTGAGCTAGGCGTTCGTTATACATTGCTTGTTATTGGAAGTAAAAGAAATAGGTTTATGAACAAATTGGGTATTGTGTTACGAAACTATTGTACACTGTCCAGATTGTAAGGGTACAGTAGCATCAACTGAAAATCATGGAGCGGTGGTCGCTTAATGGTAAGGACAAGAGCCTAATTTACGAGGAGTGCGGGTTCAAACCTAGACACGTATCTAAGATAACTAGTGGTCGCTCAGCGGTCGAAAGTTCGATCATAATTCTTTTTATTAAGTAATTTAATTTATTCCTAATACATTATTTATTGAAATATAAGCTTTCTGCACTCCCTCTCAATATAAACTTTAACTGTGCCAAATCTCATACTCCTCCGTCCGCGTAATTCTCATGAAATGGGGACAAAGGTTTTGCTTCACGTATTAATATATAAATCAATAAATAAATATCAGACTACATCACATACATTGATCTGACTCCGAGGTAAGTAACTTAAGCACCTGTGTTACGGATATCAGAAACAACAGTGGTATTACAAATATTTACTTAAATATAACATATTAACACCCAGACACACAACAAACAAGTATTCATCACAGGAATGTTTGTCCTGGGTGGGGATCGAACCTACAACTCTAGGTACTACAATGCTTTTTTAGGTTTATTATATTATACTTTTAATCTCAGGGCTCAAACTTCAGCGTTCAAATATCAAATCAATGTTACTTATATTATAAACGCAAAAGTTTGTATGGATTAATGGATGTGTGGATGTTTGTTACTCTTTCACGCAAAAACTACTGAATGGATTTTAATGAAACTTTACAATAAAATAGCTTATACATTAGAATAAAACATAAGCTATGTTTCATCGATATCACGCGAGCTACGCCGCGGGCAGAAGCTAGTGTTATATACTTCACACGCTAAGACGTCACAGACAGAATTACTTTCGCATTTACAAAATTTGTAAGGATTGTCTACTGAACCCTTGATTCTTATTTTCACTCGGACTTCACGTCTTTTTGTTATGACAACCGATCTTTAACGAGGTTAATTTCTGCCAATGTCGACAAGTAATTGATACAATATTTACTCATTAAAAGAATACCGCAGTAGACAATAGACGGCAGTGTAGTAGGTATGTAGATACATATGTACAAAGCAGTTCTATGTATATACATAGATTTTATTATATATCTATATGTATGTTAGGATTAAGGTATGTGTTATAACTAACTAACTAAACTTCACGCCACTTCCCTAGCGCGGTAGGCAGAGAGAACCGAACGCCATATGGAATGATCCTTACACACCTCACTCGCCTCTTCAACATTCATGATCCTTTTCACACAAACTCTACGGTTATATGGGCCAATGATATTGTATTTTGTTGCCTGAAATAAATTAATATAAATAAATACATATCACGTAAGTAGCTAGTCTAAGCGATAATCTGATTAAACCACATTTAGTCACAAAATAAAGTTGACTTGGGTTAGATTGGTATTAATGTCCCCCCGCCGGGGTCCTCGGTTTGTCGTACCGGGGGGGCTTAGTAAGCCCTTGACTTGGAACATCCAGGGCTGAAGCGAAGAGGGACCTCGAGGTTGGCTGGTGTCTTGCCAGCCAGTCGCGGCACCGGCCGCAGCTTTACCTGCGTATTGCCGAGGATGAGGAGGAGCTGGGTGTTGTCGTTGCCTGCCTCCCTATCCTCGGCAACCCGGTAGGGGCACACTGCCGATGCGTTGCGGCCCTCAATTTGGGTCCCCGGGTGGAAGGCGGCTCCCCCGATGAGACGCTCTCCACGTCCCTCTAGTATAGCAGAGGGCACAGCGCGAGTGTGCCCACGACGCCGGTCGCGGGGCCTGCTACCCCTTTGACTCTGCCTACCCCTTCGGGGATTATGGGCGAGATGTTATGTATGTATGTATGTATGTATGTATATATATGTATGTATGTAAGAGTCTGTCCCATGTTGGTCTGGGACTTGGCCCAGGTTGATCTGGGACAAAAAAAAAGAATGTGCCAACTGTGGTTCTTGCCTAGCATGTCGTAAAAGGCGACTAATGGTTTACGGGCTTTTTGGGTATGTGACTGAGTAGGCGACGAGCTAGCCACTTGTCACTTCTTTTTCACAGCTTTCCATCCAACCCAGCCCACTGTCCCATGTTGTTCTGAGACTTAAAAAGAATATGCCAACTGTGTTCCTTGCCTAGCATGTCGTAAAAGGCGACTAATGGTATATCGGGTTTTAGGTGTGTGAATGTGTAGGCGACAGGTTAGCCGCTTGTCACTGCTTTTCCTCAATTTTCCATCTAACCCAGTCCGGCTTTATTTTTGGCTGAATGTAGTCGAAGGGGCATGCTGCCCCTTTGACTCTGCCTACCCCTTCGGGGATTAGCGGCGTGATGTTACATTATGTAAAAGAGAATAAAATTGAGAGACGCCTAGTTTGACAAATTCGGATTGGACGTATGCGTCGATGTTTGATGAAAGCGTACAAACTAAACGTTAATTTTGACAAACATGTTTGATCGTTTACAGGGCCCTTCAGTGTTTGTTTCAAACCTATATAAATAAATGTTATTTTAACTTTGATTTTGACATTAAATCTGTTGCACTCCGACTACATCACATACATTGATCTGACTCCGAGGTAAGCAGTTTAAGCACTTGTGTTGCGGATGTCAGAATCAACAGTGGTATTACAAATATATACTTAAATATTGGATATTAACACCCAGACACAGATCAAACACAAGTATTCATCATACGAATGTTTGTCCTAGGTGGGAATCGAACCCACATCTTTTGGCGCATGGGGCAGGGTCACTACCGAATGCGCTATAGAGCCAGTCAAACATGGCTTAAGTATACTCTATGTTCATACACGAAACGTTTGCCCCAAGCAAGATTGGAACCCGAGTTTCATGACCAGATTTTCTGACCAACCGCCGAGTCAAAGTGCCGATGTCAAGTGCCAGTGGTTTTTGCACAGAGTGGCTCTACCACATATCCTAATATCTTATCAGACGTTCTATTTTTCCAGACAGTTCCCCGGGAAGCCCAAACCCCGAGATAACTTCAGGACCCGGCTGCGAGACATGCACTCTACTCCCACGGGACGCAAGTTTACTGACAATAGAAACATACGGGAATCTATTGGGAGCGAACACGCTGCGGTTTCATAAGGGCGAGCGAAGGGAGTCCTAGCTCTATCCCAAAACTTGTTTGTTGTGCATATTTGTGTTATAGATTACTGTAAAACTATCACGCATATAGATTAGGGCCTTAACTTTGTTTTTTTTTTTTTGCGAGGACGTCGGTAGTTGGCCGAAGGCGGCCTTTACTACCTACCGGGCTGGCGGGGGAGCGGGAAACTCTCACCCCTAAACCTTACTTTGTAAATTAACTACATGTTTATATGTGTTATCTATTAAGAAAATATTTTTTTTAGTAATGAATAAAATACAGCTATACGACCCATTACAACGCCCCACTTTTTTGATAATTATCTAGCAAGGCTCATCTTACATATATCCTGCAGACTATACACATCATCATCTTTCTAACGTTCCGTGTTTTGTCGAGAAGTATAAAAAAAAATAATTCTGAACATCTTTACACACATAACATCACGCCCGCAATCCCCGAAGGGGTAGGCAGAGTCACAAAAGCGAATTAATCTTTTAACCACATTTAAAAAAAAATAACAGGCTTTGACAGAAAATTGTTCAAAGTAGTGACAAGTGGCTAGCTCGTTATCACAAACTTATCACTCGACATTAGTCGCCTTTTAAGATGCTAGATAAGAAATGCAATTGAAACATTAGTTTTGAGTCTCAGACCATCACCAGGCATTAATCTCAATATCTGTATCTGTTTCGGAAAAACCGCTCCGGACCCGCTCGTGATAACCTTCCGTATGGTTTCCAAGAAACTTAACCAGAACCCACGAGCGCCGTTATCAAATTATACATGCAAATAACGCTTTGATGGCCCGTAAGTGATACGCTCGCCAGGGGGCGCTTGCGTTAAGACCTAGTAATTGTTTTGTCATTTTATGGCTTTTAGAGACTTAGGATTTTTTCGGGGTTCGGACCTTAAACGGTGTTTTACCGTTCAAGGTCCGAACTCCTAAAAACCGAAAACCGAAATCCTTGTAGGATCAGTTTGTTGTTTTATGAAGAATGTGTGAGGTAACAAATTTAAATGTATACCGGTGTTAGTATTATTTTTTATTCTTTTTTTATATATATTGACTGTTTATAAGTGCTTTCTTGAAGCCCATATAAATAAAGATATTTTTAATTTGAATTTGAACTATCAAATACTTAAGTTTGAAACCTAGTAGCTGTAAAAAATCGATTTTAGGCAAATCTCAAATATAATATTATTATAAAGCTGGAGACTTTTTTGTTTGTTAGGTAAAACGCGCTAATCTCAGGAACTACTGGTCCGAATTGAAAAATAAAAGTGTTGTATAGTTAATTTATTGGGGAAGGCCTTGTATAGGTATTGTAACAAAGTATACGTCACAACCGTTTCCTTCTTTTTTTGACTGACATAATTCCCTAATTCCAAACTAAGCTTATAAGCTTATGCCATGGATACTAGGTGAAAGGATATACACACTTAAATACGTTTTTAAACATCCATGACTCGAGTACAAATGTCTATGTACATCACACGAAACATTTGCCCCTAGCGGGATTCGAAACCGCGACCCTCGGTTTCGTGCCAGGTCTCAACAGGCCAGTCAAATGCGTAAATCTTTATCTAAATATCCACAGGTACCTCCAAACCGCCAGTTCTCATATAATAAGCTGTCTTATCTACTGAACTACAATATCCCTTCATCAAGGACCTAAATCCATATAAGCCTCCAATTTGAACCGTCCATCAATTTCCAATTCTCTAACCTTCTCTATTCCCAATCTATCCAAATCATTACCAGACTGGTCTCTTGTTTCTTCCCTTAGTAACGGCCAAGGGCGAGTCGGACTCGAGCACATAATACAAGCAGAAGCTTAGTTTGGGACTAGAGAATTGGTGTTTCAGTCTGGAGAATTAATTATTATCATTTATCATGTTTCCTGGGAAGTTCATCCAAAACGGCTTAACTGATTTTAAAGTTTTTTTGTGTATTTGGTAGGTATAAGAAAAGGTTGTGAAGTATATTTCACCCCCCCCATTTTGGCCCACTCTTCACTCCCTTGTCATTCCCCATTTTTATCTCGAGAACTTGGCGGTACCAGCCAGGACAACTATGTAACTAGCTGAAAGCTAGTGTCGTGGTCTGCCTGACCACTGACTACCAGGTAGTTCATGACTGAGCTGAGCACTTTTGACAAACGCTTTTTTGCTTAGTCCTGTCAATCTAGACCAAAAATTAGAGTGAAGGTATATAAAATCCCAACAAGCTGAAAATTTTGGTCAGTGCATGTACATCACTCAAAAGGTGCGGCCAGAATACCAGTGCTGCTGTGGCGACCCTCGGGTTGCTGCAACACATGCTGAGGCTCGCACCTTGTTGACCATAACTCAATGTATGTTTCTGTCTCATGTGTAAAAGTCAAAGTCAAAGTCAAAAATATCTTTATTTACGTAGGCCTCAAAAAAGCACTTGTGAATCGTCAAGTAAGTACATAGAGAACAATTTGAATCTACCACCGGTTCGGAATGTCGCATCTACCGAGAAGAAATGTATTATTTAATGGTCAATAAATGTTTTCTATTCTATTCTATTCTAAAATCAGTACATTTGTTCAAAACATAATTATAAATAATATCTAAAAGTTCCCCATCATTCCCGTGTATGGAAAAAAAAAAATTTAAGGTTAAAGGGAAAAAAATGAGTTTTCCGCGATTTTCAGCAAAACGGTAAGTTTTAATTGACCGGACTATATCTATGTTTTCAGTTTTCTTCTGGTTGTTATTTCATTGTTGAATAAAGTTGATTTATTCTATCTTTTTAGCAGCGCCCCGCGGTTTCACCCGCGTATTTCCCGTTCCCATGCATATATAATACGGTATACGGGGATAAAATACACTCTCCATTGGTAAAAAAATTTTCAAAAAGGTCCAGTAGTTTCGGGGCCTATTCAATGCAGTTTGATTATATTCTACTAAATCTAGATTCATCCTAGGATCCTCCTAGACCAACTAGAATCATAATGCTACAAAGATTAAATTGAAAGAAAGAACGAATAACATACATACATACATAACATCACGCCCTTAATCCTCGAAAGGGGCGGGCAGAGTCAAATGGGCAGCAGGCCTCTTTAACCGCATTCAGCTAAAAACAAAACTGGGCTGGGTTAGATGGAAAATTGTAAAAAAGTAGTGATAAGTGGCTAGCTTGTCGCCTACACAATCACATACCCAAAACCCGATATATCATTAGTCGTCTTTTACGACATGCTAGGCAAGAACCACAGTTGGCACATTATTTTTTAGTCCACAACCAACATGCGACAAAGAAAGAATAAGATATAAAATATATTTTTTAAATCTTTTACAGATTCTACGGTGGTAGCGTAAGAAGGCCAACCAAGAACATCACTTTAAGAAGAACAGATATAAAAGGAAAACAAAGACTATGCTACAACCACGGTTTCGTTTAATTTCCTGAGAGGCGAGCCGGCACATAAGTCAAATATTGACTCTTTTGAACAAAGAAAATCACCTTTTATAAATTAGTAATTAAATGTAAATTCCGAGGTACATTTTTCAACAAGAAGGCTCTCTGCAAACAGACTATGTAGCATTTAGGACGGGGTTCGCTCATAAGATGTAGCAGGAGAGGAAGTATTGACAAGCTTTTTATACTGGTTTAGGACCTAGAATAATTCACAACTCCTTGTCTAGCATAAAAGATCTTCTAACTAACTAAACTTCACGCCACTTCCCTAGCGGGGTAGGCAGAGAGAACCGAACGTCATATGGCACGATCCTTACACACCTCACTCGCCTCTTCAACATTCATGATCCTTTTTAACCGACTTCAAAAAAAGTTGGAGGTTCTCAATTCGACTGAATTTTTTTTTTTTTGTTTGTATGTTACTCCATATCTACGAGAATTGTTAACCGATTTCCAAAATTTTACACCCGAGATGGTCCCATTGCCACCAAGTCAGGATCTGATGAAGGGATCCCAGGAAAATCGAGGGAAACCCTCAAATTTTATAGGCATGTACAATGTGTTTTAGACATTTTCTAACATTGTTCAAGTATTTACGCATGGTACTTATCATCTTATGTTGGTGAGCTGATGATGGAAGGTACAACTCCTTAACGATTAGGAATTAGTTTATAATTCTTTAAATATTGATATCTTCGAGAATTGTAAGACGATTTTTAGAGTTCTTTTTTCATACAATCTTTACGGTTTTTATGCCTCACATCAAAAGGTCTTGTCTTTGAATGGCTTGGTGGCTCATTCAGTAGTGACCCTGCCCCATGCGAGAGTTGTGAGTTCAATCCCCACCCAGGACTAACATTCGTGTGATAAATATTTGTGTTTGTTCTGTGTCTGAGTGTTAATATTGAATATTTAAGTATATTTGATATCCGTAACAAGTGCTTAAGCTACTTACCTCGGAGTCAGATCAATGTATGTGATGTAGGTCTGATATTTATTTAAATAAGTGTTAGTGAGAATCTTACGGATACCAGATGTAAATTTTTGTCTTACTAAAATTTTTTTTTTGGTGAAATACATACATCATTTTTTATTTTTCTGTACGTCTCATTATGAATCCGTCTTATTGTACTGTATAAACTATAATATTATGATTATCGGAAATCTGTCATTTGAAGCGTTCATGTCTATGTGTGAAGTATGTTGCATGTCAAATTGGAGCACCTACATCTTCAACGTCTAGTTAGTGGCGCGGAGTCCTTCTTTTTTTACTAGTCCGTGTTAATAGGAATAAAAATTTCCGCTCCGCTTATGGCTGAACCACGGCAGGCTGTCCAAATACTTACATTGAGGGAAGACTGTATTTTTTCACAAAATTTGCTTTAAGCATATACAATGAGCTCGTTCGGTCTGTGTGGCCCGAGTGTTGCCTCGTTGTCATCTCCTTGTCGTGTATGCACGGTAGTTAGATCGGCCAAGTAAAGAGAATGGGTGACAGAGCTTGCAATATGTGAATTTACAGAATAAGCCAAATTTCCCATCGCAGATTGTTTTACAATAAAAGGAATATATTATTCAAAATAACGCATTATAATTTTTTTTATTTGTTCGATGTTGGTCTGGGACTTAAAAAAGAATGTGCCAATTGTGTTTCTTGCCTAGCATGTCGTAAAAGGCGAATAATGGTATATAGCGTTTAGGGTATGTGATTATGTAGGCGATGAGCTAGCCACTTGTCACTACTTTTTCACAGTGTTCCATCTAACCCAGTCCAGTTTTATTTTTGGCTGAATGTGGTTAAAGGGGCCGGCTGTCCCTTCGACTCTGCCTACCCCTTCGGGGATTATGGGCGTGATGTTATGTTTGTTTGTGTAATTTTTAACTGATGAATCACTATAATGACTTGTAGGTATTTAATAAGGTATAACCAAATGGACACTTTAGAATATTAATAAGATTTGCATGCCGCTGTGAGCCAAATGTGGCGTTTCGACATTAGAAACATTTCCTTTTTTTGTTTGTAACACCCATGTTCTACAAAGAATTTGAATTTGAACTGTATTGTATCATTAAACAGTCAGTTGTGTGTCGTTCGCAATTAAGGCACCATGAGATTATCTTACTTAAGTTAATAAGTTCGTCTATGAATTGATGGCGCCAACTGGCGCATCATAATGTTGTGGTATTATTGGCAATATTACAATATCATAAAAGTGAAAAAAATTCAGTCGAATTGAGAACCTCCTCCTTTTTTTTGAAGTCGGTTAAAAATGTAAAAAAGGCTTTTAATACATGTACGGCACTATATGGAAATAACTGACGTTTATTTATTTATTTTAATTCAAATTAAACGGCAGATGCCAATTACAAAAATTGAATTACATTAATTAATTAGTTAGTCGTTAGTTAGTTAGTTAGTTAGTCATTAGTCCAATACCGTACTTAATCAACTTGGCGTGTTTTTTACATTATTATTTTTGGTGGGATATTGTCATCTGGTGTTGTTTCAGGCAGTTAATGTTTGTTGTACTGTTGTCAAGCAACGTTTCAATCTTGCGTTCTGAGTGAATAGTATAAAGTGACGTCATAACCGAGTTGTTCATTATCGATATTATAGGGAAATAAAAACTTAACTAAACAAAACATTAAGTGGTGGGTCACCTCAACTACCACTTAATTTTCAAGGACACGAACCACTTTTTCCACTCATATGTATTTTACTGTAATGGCAAATAATTATAAATAAATATCCGACGACATCACATACATTGATCTGACTCCGAGGTTAGTAGCTTAAGCACTTGTGTTTGTTCTGTGTCTGGGTGATAATATCCAATATTTAAGTATATATTTGTAATACAACTGTCGATTCTGATATCCGTAACACAAGTGCTTAAGCTACTTACCTCGGAGTCAGATTAATGTATGTGGTAGGTGTAGTCGGATATTTATTTATGATATTTATTATTTACTTGTGTTACGGATATCAGAAACAACAGTGGTATTACAAATATATACTTAAATATTGGATATTAACACCCAGACACAGAACAAACACAAGTATTCATCACACGAATGTTTGTCCTGGGTGGGGATCGAACCCATAACTCTTGGCGCATGCCAGGGTCACTACCAAATGCGCCACCGAGCTTGTCAATTACAAAAAGGATAGCGTGATTCAAGCTAACGTCTAACGACGGACTAGATAGAATTATAGTTTTTTAATGCAGTCATCATCCCCATTGTTGCGTTACACAAAAGCTTTTTTTACCATGATCCAAAAATTGTCTGGTTCCCCCATCTTAGGGTTACGAAGGTCAGATCGGCAGTCGCTTTAATGTAATTACCAGACTCGCTAAATCCTGGATCATGGTCTAAGCGGACCCCGTCTAAGCACGGGACATAACGCTAGGAAGATGATGACAAAAGCTTTTTTTAATCGATAGTCGATAGTTCTGTATGTCAACCAACACAATTTCACTTCTTCACTGAGTCGTAACTTGAATATGGTAACCAATTTTGGGAAAACAACAATATTTTCTTCATCAAATTGGCAACCTTTTATTCATTTATTCGTGTTTCTCAAGAGAACAATATGAAAATACTAGCTGTTTCCCGCGACTTAGCCCGCGTCGACAAATATTTCTGTATCCTACAGAATCTGTGCATTTTTCCGGGATAAAAAGTAGCCTATATGTTATTCTAGACTGTAATCTATCTCTGTGCCAAATTTTATCCATATCCGTTCAGCAGTTTTTGCGTAAAGCAGCAACAAACACACACTTACAAACTTTCGCCTTTATTATATTAGTGTGATTAATCTAATATATAACATTTCCATGTCACAATGTTAGTTACCGTACTCCTCCGAAACGGCTGAACCGATTTTGATAAAATTTTGTGTGCTTATCGGTAAGTCTGAGAATCGGCCAACATCTATTTTTCATACCCCTGTTAAGGGTGGTCCACCCCAAAGCTATAACTTGAGGACGGCTTGACCGATTTCGCTAATTCTTTTTTAGTTGTGTTTGTTATTGTCAAGTGAAGGTTCTTATAAAAGAAAAAAAAAAAACGTAGCGCAGTAAATAAAAAAAAAAACCGAGAAAGGGGCGTTACGAAGTGCGACGGGTCAGCCAGTTAAAACATATATCATCATCTTCCTAGCGTTATGTCCAGTGCTCAGTCGGTCCGCTTAGACCAGGGGTTCGCTAACTTATTTTATCTACTGCCCACTTTCTAGTCTTGGGCATACTAGTTCGCAACTGAGATCGCTCAGTATAGGTCGCCGCTCCTAAACGAACTAGTTCGTTTTTTTTAGTTCGTTAATTCGTCGTTCGCTCGTTTTAATACAGTCTAGCTTTGACGATCTAGATCGTAATTTTAGAATTTTAGATCGTCAGTTCATGACTGTGGTGAGAACGATATGCTAAGAGATATATCGATATAGTTCTGTGGATATGCTAATATGCCGCTCTTCCTAATAGTTTATTAGAAGGGAAGATGCAGATATAATATTTTATGACTGCAACTACAAACTGTTTCAGTTAATATAAATAAAATACTCAGATAAAATACTTTGTCATGAACGAACTAGCGAACTATTAACGATCCAAACTGCGAACTAGTTTGCATAGTTCACCTAAAAGAGCGCTCTATCGAACTAGTTCGTTCGCGAACTACACAAGCCTACCACTTTCAACTTTCTGACAGACTGACGGACGGACAGCGGAGTCATAGTAATAGGGTTTTACCTTTTATGTACAGAACCCTAAAAAGCAGTGTGGTCAAGTTAGTTCTACTACATAATAATTTTCGCCCATAGCCAGATATTCGTAACTTCTATTCAGCAATCTGGCAATTTGCGTAACGTCGCTAATACCGGTCCGTTACCGGTAACGCGGGCTAATACCGCAAACTGGAGCGAAATCGGTAATAGACTTAAACTCGCCCGAACTGAATATCAGCCATTTTCCGTTTGAGAGCGCTCAAACTTATAGTTTTCATATTCGAGTATAATTGGGTCTGTGGGTAGTAGGTAACTAGAGTTCAATTGAAAACAATGTAGGCCAGTGATTCTCAACCTGTGGTGCGTAGGAACCACTGTTTTTCTTGTGGAACCTGTGGTTTTGGACCATCAGTGGTCGAGGGATAACATTCGGTCCACGAGGGACTTAGAAATGTAATTCAATAATTATTAATAACTTTTAATAATTTTTAAACAACATCACATACATTGATCAGACTCCGTGGTAAGTAGCTTAAGCCCTTGTGTTACGGATATCAGAATCAACATAATATTTTAACACTCAGACACAGAACAAACACAAGTATTCATCATACGAATGTTTGTCCTGGGTGCGGATCGAACCCACGACTTTTATCGCATACGACAGGGTCACTGTTGTTTGTTAAATGTTTTTAATGCAATTCAAAAAATGTGGAAAAGGGATAAATACTGGCTCAAAAAACTATTATCCTGTTTAGTCCGTCAGTTAGATTATACAAAAATACTAGACACATATCATTCGCTTTATCAAATTAACAAAAATCACAAAGATAAAGAGCGTCAAAGTTTTAGAGTGGGGGCTTGCGACGTCACCATTTAGTAAAAATTGTACGAAAGCGTGACGCGCAACTTGAATGCATTGTATCTTCGTCAATGTTTGTTTGACAAATAAATAAAAAAATACATGTTCAATATTTTTTTATAATCTAACTGACGGACTAGGGTTGCCATCTCTAAAATTTGGCAACCAGACAAGACGTGTGAAAACCCCCGATTTTAGAGGCCAGAACCCGGACTCGTCAACAGGTTTTTTTAAACATAGTCAGCGTAATAAAAAACAGTTGAAAATGATGGTGAATTGCGAGTCGGTTCGTCGGTTGGTCGCGCGTGCGGGCACAGAGCGTGTGTCGCGGCGACCCAAGACTTTAAATTTTTGACCCGGATGAAGCCCGGATGAAGCTACAAATAAAGCCCTACCTGGACGCCCTCTAAACTAGGACAAATCCGGGGAAACCCGGACGGATGGTAACCCTAGACTAAACAGAATTTTTAAGTCGCCTAGCCTATTATTCGTTCAAGCAAAGTGCACCAGTGCTCGTTTAAGCAAATCATGTCTTGAAGTTACTTATGAACAGTGTCACCATTCCCATTGATCGAACTTTGGCTCGTGTCCCGTCTTAGAGGTTGAGTTGACTCGGGACAAACTCAAACTGGTGACATGTTGCTTTGGGTAGCGACATTTGTAGAAGCGAATGTTCGTCGTTAACTCGGCTATTACGAGGCGTTTTGTCACACCGTATATATGAATATTAATGTATTAATAAAGTTAATAATCTTAGATCTCTGGGCAGTAAGACGTTGCTTATTTTCTCAAAAATTAAATGTGTGATAGGGTAGAATCACTAACTAGCTAACTAACTAAACTTCACGCCACTTCCCTAGCGGGGAAGGCAGAGAGAACTGAACGCCATATGGCACGATCCTTAAACACCTCACTCGTCTCTTCAACATTCATAATCCTTTTCATACAAGCTCTACGGTTTTTATGACTCCTAACATCACCTTCTGTTAATACACTAAATAAATAATAATAAATATAACCCTACATCACTTGTGTTACGGATATCAGAATCAACAGTTGTATTATAAATATACTTAAATATTCAATATTAACACCCAGACACGGAACAAACACAAGTATTCAACATACGAATGTTTGTTCTGGGTGGGGATCGAACCCACAACTCTTGGCGCATGGGGCAGGGTCACTACCGAATGGGCCATCGAGGCACTCAAACTACTTACTATAAACGCACGGGTACTAGTTAGTTTGGGTAGTGGGCCAATTTGCAGGTATCAGGTGCGAAGGTTAGGATAAGAAATTGGAAGGATATGATATTTCTCACTTAACTTAAAATCTGATTTTTGATTTTCATTTGTGGTGTGTAGAACATACATCAACATTCAACATTGGCAGATAGATAGATAGATAGATAAATCGTTTATTTTACTACATCACACACATACATGAGAAATTACAGTCCTATGAATGACCTCATTAGCTGATATAAAAAAAAAAAGTAATAGAAAACAAAAGTAAGAATTAAAATAAAATAAAAGAAAAACCATAATTATGTCTATGTGTGCTGCAGTAAATAGGGGCCAAGGCTCGGCGTGGTTTTTAACCTTATAAAAGGAAAAAATGCCGATTTTCAGCCATCACCCTGGAGGAGGACCCAAGAAAGAAGATAAAAAGATAACTTACATTGTGCATAGTAAGAATAAGTAGTATAAGTAGCAGACACTTTCCGTCAGCAGTAACATCCATCAGATGCTTTAACGCTCCCAAAAAAATAACGAGTTCATGTGCGTGTGTGATTCGGGTGTGTATTTGTGAAAAATTATTATGAGTATTTAATAAATATGCTTAGTTTGGAGCTAGATGAACTAAAACGTAGATTGGTCTATAAAAACTCTCAAAAACCAAGTTATATTGTAGAACGTTTAATCAATTTGTGAAACTATTTTTTTTTCTGACATACTAAAAAAAAGGCAAATTATACTAATTTTAAAGTACATGGTTGTCTACCGTTATCATCAATACACAACATTCTTATTACGGCACGGTGTGAGAGGGTGCCAAACCACATAAGAGGATTAGCCCAAACTCCCCGAATACATGTGTCTGCGCCCGGCGTCGCGTGCAAATCGCGGATGGAAGCAAATGGACTTGAAAATCCTTTGCGTATTATGTATAATATACATGTACAAGCTTTATACGGCGACTTCGTCTGCAATTAGTTGCGAGTTACGCCCAGAGGGATGAATGAGAAAATAATTAATTGGATACTTGATAAATCCTAGATATACATATAAGTAAATTACGTGTCTATCAGAATAACATATTGCTGAATACGTATGAATGCATAAACGCTACTTACAATAGAAAAAAATATTATTTTTTTTGTATGTATTTTCCGACTAATCTCTGGAATGGCACAATCGATTTTGATTGAACTTTCTCCGACAGATAACTAGTGTTATACGGTCTAACTTAGCCTGATAAAAAAAAATGAATTTAAACTTCAATAGAGTAAATTTCCTTTATCTTATACTAGCTGTGCACGCGGTTTCACACGCGTTTATGGTAAATGTTATAATATAGCCTAAAAGCCTTCCTCAATAAATTAAGTACACAACACAAAAATATTTCTTTTATCCGGACCAGTAGTTTCTGAGATAATCGCGTCCAAACAAACAGACAGACAAGAACAGTTGTTTGCTTGAATGCGCTTATCTCAGAAGCTTTATATATTAGTAAGTGGCTGACTGACTGGCTCGATGGCGCATTCGGTAGTGACCCTGCCCTATGCGCCAAAAGTTGTGTATTCGATTCCCACCCAGGACAACCATTCGTGTAATGAATACTTGTGTTTGTTCTGTGTCTGGCTGGTAATATCCAATATTTAAGTATATATTAGTAATACCACTGTTGATTCTGATATCCATAACACCAGTGCTTAACCTACTTACCTCGGAATCAGATCAATGTATGTGATGTAGTCAAATATTTATTAAATTTATTTATTTAAGTATAAAATTCCACGCGGGCAAAGTCGACGGCACCAACTAGTAATATAACAAATGCGAATGTAACTGTCACTCTGATACGTTTTTTCACATAAACCTCTTCAACGAATCTAATTAACGATCACCCATCCACATTCCCCAACACATGTGCTGCTTAACTCCGTGACTCACGCCATTTAAAATGTAATTCTATAAATCAGTTTGTTGGTATAAATTCGCAATTCTCATTTCTACGAATCGTGAGTAAGTCTTGTTATCAGTTCTGTGTGTTATTTGTAACGCTTAAGTTTACCTACAGTAGGGTGGCCACGCAGCCGCGTGTGGTAAGGACGTCCTGACTTTTAATGTTAACTAGCTAAGCCAATAGACATAGTACTGTCTTAATAACTTCATCAAAATGTTAAGTTAAATTAAAAAAATATGATACAACCAGTAAAGTAGTTCTTAAAATGTCATGTTATGTTGTCACCATAGGAAACAGGACTTTTTATGTTTAATAATAATCATCATCATCATCATCGTAACATCACGCCTGTAATCGCCGAAGAGGCAGGCAGAGTCAAAGGGGCAGCAGTCCCCTTTAACCACATTCAGCCAAAAATAAAACTGGGCTGGGTTAGATGGAAAATTGTGAAAAAGTACGCATACACAATCAATTACCCAAAAGCCGATATACCATTAGTCCACTTTTACGACAATTTAATAATACTTAATAATAAATAAATTCTTCAGACTGAATCGCTTCAATGTCAACCAGACTCGCTATATTCTGGATCATGGTCTAAGCGCACCCCGTCTAAGCACGGGACATAACGCTAGGAGCATAATGTGTCCGTTACAAAGCAAGGCCGCCCTAACTTGCACCAATTCTCGCGTGAATCATAGTTTAATCCCAACGGATGTAGGGCTGCGCACACGCATGACGTAGCCAACGCATAACAGTTTCGATGCCAGTATTATTTTCGTTAATGACGATCGAAGATAGCTAGACACGTACATACATATTATTGACGCTTACAAAACCCGAAGGAGTAATAATGTCCTAACCGATATCGGTCACGGCGGCCAATCTCAACGAGGATTAGCCAACGCAGGAGATATTATAGTGCACAAGTGTGCGCAAACACAGGTGCACTCTCTGTTCCTTCACTCTTATAGTCCGGTGAGACAGCACCGACATGACCGGAGAGAGGTCAGTCCTGATGGACTCTACTCGACAACAGCAAGCTCGTTAAGTCTTCTAGCCAAAAATATATTTGAGTTAGATGGAAAATTGAGAAAACTAATGACAAGTGCCTAGCTTGTCGCCTACACAATCGCTACCTAAATACCCAATACACCTTTAGTCGCCTTTTACAACATCCTAGGCAAGGGACAAAGTTGGCACATTCTTTTCGAATCCCAGACTAAGTATGTTACTTACTATCTTGACAGAACCGAAGAGTTTCATGGCGATAACGACTTACCTGAAACAAAAACGAATGCCATTAGCATTTCAAAAGCCTTCGTACACAAAACAATCTATACTAATATGTGAAGCTGAAGAGTTTGTTTGTTACTACAATAAAAAAATATTTTAACGAGTAAAGCTTAACTAGAGATGTGACATGTAGAGGAAAAAGTCGATTATAAAATAAATAAAAAAATCGATTTTCTCACAAAAATCGATTTTTTTCTAAGTACACGAAAAATTGCATCGTTTTGTGTATAATAATAAAATTATCAGTGCAATATGAAAATAACTCAAACCACAATCTTCTGGTCTTAAAACTGAAAAACAAGCTAACAAGAATTCAAATGTTAAATGAATTAAAACTTATTTTGTATATCGACGATGAAGTGACAATACCTGTACTAACTACTGTAGATATGCTTATTTTACAGAAGAATGAAAAAACGATCCAATTTTTAGGTTTTGATCATAAGACTTTCATATAAATTTTAATGTAATGTTTACAGGATTACTTTATTATTTGATAACAAACGAGAAAAAAATAATAGTCCACGCGAAATTGAATTTTAAGGCTACTGCATTAAAAAAGTCGATTTCTAAAAAAATATTAGTTAGGAGGTATTGTCACTTCATCGTCGATTTAAGTTTTGAGACCAGAAGTGAAGAGAAGGAACAAGAACAAGAATTATAAACATTTTATTGTAATTCGGGTTAGGATAGGAACGATTGTAGGGCGGGCCGGTCGCTAGAGGGCGTCGTGGATGTAAAGGCTCACATACCCACAATGTCCCTCCCCTCGAGCGATGAGGGGTACCGCGGGGTTTTAGTGGGTATACCCCGGCCATTTTCCATCCTTGGCCGGAGCAGAGGCCTCCAATTCCAGAGGCCCCCGGGAGTCCCACACACCACCCTGCCCCCCGGGTGGGGTGACGGTGCGTATCACATTACCCCGCGACAAAAAAAAAAAGGAACGATATGTCGGTTCAGGTTAGGAACAGGGTTACGACCGGAACAAATATTAAAATTCGAGGTTACGATACGAGGTTCGGGATAGACCCGCAGATGATGCGATTGAACTGCCACTAGTCTGTAGGCAAGGTTAGCATGTGTTGTCTTGATGGATGCCTTATCAATTAGATTAACAATATATCCAGTTAATGGATATCACAAAGTAAATTATTGAATGTTAATTGTATTTTGGGAGTTCGCAAGTGATAGGCGATAGCGGGCTAGATAAAGTTGACATGTTAGTGTGGGACTCAAAAAGAATGTGCCAACTGTGTTCCTTGCCTCGCATGTCGTAAAAGGCGACTAATGGTATATTGAATTTTGGGTGTGTGCTTGTGAAGGCGACGAGCTAGCCACTTGTCACTACATTTTCAAAATTTTCCGTCTAACCCAGCCCAGTTTTATTTTTGTCAGAATGCGGTAAAAAGGGCGTGCTGCCGCTTTAACTCTGCCTACCTCTTCGGGGATTATGTCCGTGATGTTATGTATGTATATATCCAGGATATTCATCCATGTATTTTTAATTTCCCTTGTAATTTACCTCTTCGGGAATTACGGGCATGATCTTATGTATGTATAATGGAGAATTGTGAAACAGTAGTGACGGAAAGAAAACTCGTCGTCTATATACACAATCACAAACCCTAGACTGAATACGCCATAAGTTAGTCGTCATTTACGCCAAGTATGTAACACAGTTGGCTCATTATTTTTAAGTCCCAGACCAACATAGGACTATTGTATATAAAGATACTATTGTATAAAACGTGAATCCGCTAGACGTTTCTGCTTTGAGCACTACATTATCAGCTCATCCGATCCGGTAATTCAGTTACCGAGATCCAACTACCGCGTTGACGAATAAGATTAATCGTCCATCTGCGTGCGCTGATCACGTGACACTGCATTCGATTGCGCTAACTCAGTTGATTGTTCTGCATAATTGCGCTAACTCATTTCACTGTGCTGCACAATTGCGCTAACTCAGTTGATTGTTCTGCATAATTGCGCTAACTCATTTCACTGTGCTGCACAATTGCGCTAACTCATTTCACTGTGGTATAATTGCGCTAACTCATTTCACTGTGCTGCACAATGGCGGTAACTCAGTTACTCTGGTAAGTCCCCTTATCAGGAGCGGTGGTAATTCAATGGTAAGGATACGCGCCTCTTAACCGAGGGGTGCGGGTTCAATCCGAGCACGTACCTATAGATTTTCAAATCTATGTACGTACTTAGACCACTAGCTGGGCGGTAAGGGAAAACATCGTGCTGGAACCTGCACATTCTAACAGCTATGGATGGGTAACCATGATTTAAAAAATTACAGATCAGCCGTCGCTTCAATGTAATTACCAGACTCGCTAAATCCTGAATCATGGTCTCAGCGGACCCCCACGGGAATAACGCTAGGAAGATGATGATTAGTTTCTGCGGTAAGTAATTGCGCTCAGTAATATGTAAGCAGATATACAAAGCGAAAGTGGAAGGAATCCTGGATTGCCCCGACTTACCTACCACGACCAGATTGGTCGTGTAGGAACAGAAGGTGATGTTAGGAGTCATAACAACCGTAGAGCTTGTATGAAATGGATCATAAACGTTGAAGAGGCGAGTGAGGTGCGTAAGGATCGTGCCATATGGCGTTCGGTTCTCTTTGCCTACCCCGCTAGGAAAGTAGCGTGAAGTTTAGTTAGTTACTAGTTCAGTAATATGTATTACTTAGGATACTAAATAATTTATTAGTCCCATGTTGGTGTAGAACTTAATATTAAACCAACTGTGTTCCTTGTTTTATGATCCCTAGTTAATATGAAGTAGCCACTTGTCAATTTTCACTTGACTATTCAGTGAACACTGAAACTGGCCATAAATGCACAAAATAGAGCCTGACACAGAAGACGTTTAAAACAAACCATTTGGACAATAACGAAAGGCATCCAACACGGCCCATTTGGAGCGAGTTAAACGAAAGATCCCGCGAACGTAAACAACAATATTAGTTTAACACGGCGGCCATCTTGCCACGCCGCCATTCTGATTTCGAAAAGCGCGCCATCGCTCTTGAATGTCAAATCAAATGTTTTACCACAGAGTCAAATCAATGTATGTGATGTAAGTAGTCTGAATATTTTATTTTTATTTTTATATCTACCCATTATGAATGTAAAATTTGCATCATTGTTATAACTTTACGCTCATAATCCAGGATCATGATAATGCGACTAAGAACAAGACGACTCTAATAAAAATAATAAATAAGAAGGTCTGTTTATTACTTATCTATAAAACCACAACAAGGCAATAAGTATTGAAATTAAATATAATGTATATTTGAGTAATAAAAACAGTCATACATACATACATAACGTCACGCCCATAATCCCCGAAAGGGTAGGCAGAGTCAAAGGGGCAGCAGACCCCTTTAACCACATTCAGCCACAAACAAAACTGGGCTGGGTTACATGTAAAATTGTGGGAATGTAGTGACAAGTGGCTAGCTCGTCGCCTACACAATCACATACACAAAACCCCATATACCATTAGTCGCCTTTTACGACAGGCTAGGCAAGAATCACAGTTGGCGCATTATTTTTAAGTCTCAGACCAACATGGGACAATGGTCTGGGAAAAAACATAGTCGAGTCAAATAAATGCATTAATATAAAGCGGTTAAAAGATTAAAGAAATATATTAGTCATGTTGTTTAAACGACTCAGTCTAACAATTTATTAGACTTTTCCCTTTACTTAAATCACAAAATAATGCGTTCGAAAACTTCTGTAATTTCGTGCCTCGGGCTCAGACGCCATAAAGACTTAATAACATATATATTTTCTAACTTCTTAAAAAAGCATCTGAGTTTACTATAAAACATTAATAAAGTTCTTCAAAGAATATTATTAAGTAAAGTTTCAATATGAGTTATTTTAATATTTGGTCGTCAAATATCACAAGTTAGAGTCTTCTCTTTCAAATGTTGAAAGTTTAACTTTTTTATTATTTTTAAGATGACAACAAAGCCGTAAAAAGTAAAAAAAAAAACTTTTTATTATTCTAATCGTTCAGAAACATAATTATTGCGTTGACACATCAAAAGGGCCCTGTTTTTCGTCTCCAAATAAACACTTTGAGGAAAACACGACAACTTTACTTTATCTCTGGAATAGTTCGAAAATTCCAGTTGATTCGTCGGGAATTTTTATTGTTTCCTAAAGCCGTTAGCGCTTATTCGGTATTTCCTTTGCCGCATCGAGAGGTCGATTGATTCATTACACGGTTATTGAACGGCGCTCCGTACAAATCAAAGTTTGAAATCCGAATATATTATTTCCTTTGAGTTTTTTTTTAAACCTAAACATGGCTGATCTTTTAAAATTAGTCATCATTAAGGATTGTAATGCTAGAGCGATGGTAGCTCAATTGTAAGAGCCGAGAAGTGCAGGTTCAAACCCGGACCTTTAGATTTTTCAAATCTATGTACGTTTTATACCACTAGCTCGACGGTGAGAGAAAACATCGTGATGAAACCTGCAAATTTAAACAACTGTGGTAACTATAATCCGAAAATTGTCTGTCGCTTACCATCTTGTCATCTACCGCTTGTCTGTAATTACCAGACTCGCTAAATCCTGGATCATGGTCTAAGCGGACCCCGTCTAAGCACGGGACATAACGCTAGTAGATCCAGCCAGGTCCAGCCCAATTTTAGCTCTGCTGGAGTCAGCGTGATGTGCTGGGTCCAGCAAAACATACCGCTGCATTGCAATCCTTAGTCATCATCTACCTAGTGTTATTTCCCGTTCTTAGTCAGGGTCTGCTTTGACGACAGTCTGATTATTACTGGATTTGATTGGCTCGAAGGCTCATTCAGTACTGACCCTTCCCCATGCGCCAAGAGTTGTGGGTTCGATCCCCACCCAGGACAAACATTCGTGAGATGAATACTTGTGTTTGTTCTGTGTCTGGGTGTTAATATCCAATATTTAAGTATATATTTGTAATACCACTGTTGTTTCTGATATCCGTAACACAAGTGCTTAAGCTACTTACCTCGGAGTCAGATCAATGTATGTGATGTAGTGTAATATTTATTTATTTATTACATTGTATTGATTACAATCTGACCCTTATTGCCTTTTCATACGGAACACTGAAAAATGGCTAGCCCCTACAAACGCAACTACCAATACACCATTAGTCGCCTTTACGACATGCTAGGGAAGGAATACAGTTGGTACATTATTTTCGACACCCAGACCAACATGGGACAGTGGATAACTATAATGATCACTCTAGCCCTAACTATAACGAACTCTGTCTAACCTTAGATTCGAGCAACCCCTGTATTACATAAAGTCTATGTACTTGCAAGGCCGTTGACCTCTTCTCTATGTCAGTGGCGTAAAGCCGGCTTCAATATGATATTTCACCCTAGACTGCGGGATTAGGCATAGCCGTTGTCTATGAAACCTTACATAGACGGGGGTTCTCTATGGGCGAGGCAAGCGCAAGTTGCTATGGGCGTACTCTATGGTCAGATTACGAAACTGTAACTTATAAGGTCCCATGATGGTTGTGGGCTTTAAAATAACGGGCCAACTGCGATCCTTATCTAGCAGCTTGCAAAAGGGGACTAGTGCTGGATTGAAAATTGGGTTTGCTATTTTGTAAGGGCCTTCGGACTCCAATTTAATGCAAACAAACAATGAGAACGTTCCACTTAATAATATTAGTGCACGGACTAGTAAAAAAGAAGGACCCTGCGCCGTCATACTACAGCGTGAAGCCACCCTTATGCATGTGTGAGTGAGACTTACGGATACCAGATATCGGAAATTCGGAGCGCTTATGTCAATGTGTGACGTAAGTTGCGTGTTAAGTTGGATGCCAGATGCCTAAACGGTTAGTTACTAGTGGAGTCCTTCTTTGTTTATTAGTCCGTGTATTAAATAAATAAATATAAATAAAATAAATATCCGACGACATCACATACATTGGATCTGACTCCGAAGTAAAGCACTTGTGTTACGGATATCAGAATCAACAGTGGTATTACCAATATATACTTAAATATTGGATATTATTAACACCCAGATACAGAACAAACACAAGTATTCATCACACGAATGTTTGTCCTGGGTGGGGATCGAACCCACAACTCTTGGCGCATGAGGCAGGGTCACTACCGAATGCGCCATCGAGCTTGTCTTTTGTTAGTGTAGACAACAGTGGTATCAGTGATTCTGTACAGTCAGACGGTAAATGAATATCTCTTCTTATTTATCACCGCGCATAACGGTTGAAACGCAAATATTTGACAGCGCCTGCGCCGTGCGGGCGACGGGGCGCCGTCGCCCGGGGCGATAGGGACGCGCTGGGGCGACTGTGTCGATGAAACACGTAACATTGCGCTAATTCAGTACACCAAGTAAGTTAACACAACATATGCGTGCGATGGTCAGAGAACTTGACTACGGTAAGTATGCAATGATCGTTCGTGGGTTCGAATCCCGCTAGATGACAAACTTTAAAGTTTTTGTCTGTCTGTCCGCTTGTTCCATTTGAAGTAATCTCCGAGTAAAGTCTGAACCGATTTTGATGGGACTTGCACACGAAGATAGGTGGTATTACAAGAAGTAACATAAATGTATTCTCAATAAAAATATATTTTTGTTTTCTTTAACCTTGAATATCTTAACATGCGGTCACTATAACTTTTAAGACAACTTTTAGAATGGCAAAATGAAGGTTAATACAAGTTTTCAGCTTTTTTCCTCGCATTTCGAGGTTCAACCTCTTATTTGACTGGCTGACTAATATTTGTCATTATGTTGCGACATAATTAACACAAACTGTAAATTGAAACACAGACGAAGAAATAATACGATATTAAATCTGTCTAGACGCCGCTAATTGCTGGTTTCCCGAACGGAGTAAACGGAATAATTAATTAACAGAAAACGATGGGTCAATTAATTCAACTTAATAATAAATAAAAAATAATGTCCTCCTAACCGATATCGGTTACGGCGACTAATCTCAACGAGGATTAGCCTACTGCGCAGGAGATATTATAGTGCACAAGTGTGTGCGCAAACACAGGTGCACTCTCTATTCCTTCACTCTCATAGTCCGGTGAGACGGCAATTCGACATGACCGGAGAGAGGTCAGGCGCAGGGCCAACGGCTTAACGTGCTTTCCGAGGCACGGGGGTGATTAAACCGCCAACTTCCTGACTCCGGGCTGTTACTGAGTAATTTGGATATTGAAATATCCAGCCACAAATTTTTGGCCCGATCCGGGATTTGAACCCGGGACCTCTTGGTCCTTAGGCGGCGCATGTTACCACTAGACCAACGAGGCAGTCTAATAATTCAACTTACAATAACACTCATGATACTTAAGTCGGAGAAAGTATAGTTAAGTAATGTGATAGAACTTAAACGTACAATATTAACAATCGTTGTCCCATCGGGTTTGGTGTATGTGATCGTGTAGGCGACGAGCTAGCCACTTGTCACTACTTTTTCACAATTTTCCATTTAACCCAGCCCAGTTTTATTTTTGGCTGAACGTGGTTAAAGGGGCCTGCTGCCCTTTGACTCAGGTCACTACTTTTTCACAATTTTGCATTTAACCCAGCCCAGTTTTATTTTTGGCTGAATGTGGTTAAAGCCTACACTGCCTACCCCTTCGGGGATTATGGGCGTGATGTTATGTATGTGTTCCATGACGATCCGGGACTAAAAATAATGAGCCACTGTGTTCTTTGCTTAGCATGTCGTAAAAGGCGACTAACGAAGTACATGTAGGCGATGAGCTAGTCAAAGATCACTACTTTTTTAATTTTCTATCTCGTCTCTAACAAAACTCAATCTTATTTTTGGCTGAATGTGGTTCAGAGAGCTTATCGCTTTTTGTACTCTGCCTACCCCTTAGGGGATTGCGGACGTTATGTATGTATGTATGAATATGTTTTAAGTCCCAGACTTGCATGGTACCAAGAGGTAGTCTTTTACCAAAAACGAAAATAAGAAATAAAAAACTAAATTTCATCGATATCGCCAATGATTGTATCATCCCCCCACTACTTGTCCGGTCGGTTAGCCCCAACCCCAAATAATCCTGGGAACAGGAGCCTGCGGTGGCCACGCGTCCGAACTATGCTGGACTTGCCAGGTGTCCATAATTTGTGTGAGTGTAGAGACACTAGACTCAACATAAAAGCTATGCCTACATTATTAGCGTTTGCCCGCGACTCCTCCTGGGTACGATTGTCTGTTACAAGAGACTATATCGGGTATCCTTTGGTATATTAAATAATTAATACACTAATGTAAGGATCGTGCCATATGACGTTCGGTTCTCTCTGCCTACCCCGCTAGGGAAGTGGCGTGAAGTTTAGTTAGTTAGTTAGTTAGTAATACACTAATTCCCTAGTCCCAAACTAAGCTTATGCTTGTGCTATGGATACTAGGTGAACGGATAGACATACTTAAATACGTTTATAAACATCCATGACTCGAGTACAAATGTCCATGTTCATCACACGAAACATTTGCCTCTAGCGGGATTCAAACCCGCGACCCTCAGTTTCGTGGTCAGGGTCTCTGACGACTCGACCAACGGGCCAGTGCGGGTATCTATGGTTTCTACTAGGACAGCGTAATTTTAACAGTACGCAAAAAGAGACAGCAGAGTATTTCCGTATAATATAAGTGACGGACTACTTTAACCTTAACTTTGGATTTGTAACCATGATCCAAAAGTTGTCTGGTTCCCCTATCTTAGGGTTACGAAGGTCAGATCGGCAGTCGCTTCAATGTAATTACCAGACTCGCTAAATCCTGGATCATGGTCTAAGCGGACCCCGTCTAAGCACGGGACATAACGCTAGGATGATGATGATAAGTGACGGACTAAATAGAATTAAAGCTTTTTAATGCAGGCATCATCCATATTGTCCATCGTATCACTATCTCATAGTCACCCTACCCTATTGGCAACTAAACACATTATTATATAAACAACAGCACCGTCCGTCCGGATGTTAATCAATCGCCGCCCGGGGCGCGCCGGGGCGCATTGTCTATATGCCTGTTTCTGTTATTGAATACGGATAATGACGTCATATTCTAGTAATTCCTATGCAGACTTTGATAATATAGCCTTGAGTGAATTGTTTTAACAATGGCTAATGGTTTATATATTCTAACTACATACATACATATATACATAACATTACGCCCTTAATCCCCGAAGGGGTAGGTCGAAAGGGCAGCAAGCCCCTTCAACCACATTCAGCCAAAAATAAAGCCGGGCTGGGTTAGATGGGAAATTGTGAAAAAGCAGTGACAAGCGGCTTGCCTGTCGCCTACACAATCACACACCCAAAACCCCGATATACCATTAGACGCCTTTTACGACATGCTAGGGAAGAACCACAGTTGGCTCATTCTTTTTTTTTGTCCCAGATCAACATCGGCCAAGTCCCAGACCAACATCGGACTCTTTATTCTAACTAATCGAATTTAATGTTAATTTTGCATACGTAGTATATCTTTAGTTGATTGTGAAATTAGCTTTTAAACATTTAAGTATGTACTTATAATATATTTTTATCTAAGTAGTGAAAAGAATTGATGTCGAATTTTCATAACAATTAAATAAATAAATTCCATTTAATGTCTAACTCTGATATTTTTCGCTACTTAAATGTCGTTAAAAGATCTTGCTGATTCTATCTACGATAATTATGTATGTATGAATGTGGGATTCTTTGTAAAATAAAAATCCCGATAAAACAATTATACACTGATTTATTTAAAAAAAAATACTTTGCATAAACACGTTCGCTCTTCAATTCTTTCCGCCGTACGTCACCTTTCTCGCTCAGACAACGCATCCGTCCCTGTCACTCAAACCCGTTCATTATATTTCACATCTTTTAGTACAAATTATCAACATTCATACCCACATGTATTTGTTTAATTTTTAAGTCAAATAAACGTCAACTTTGTCGATTAATGCCAACCGATTTTTGAGGTTAAGCGTGCAATAATGATAAATACAAATGGAAAAATAAATAATGACTGAAAATTAATGTGTACTATTTATTTTCCTGAATTTTCCAAAAGTTCTATATTTTTTGCTGTTTTGAAAGAAATACTATTTTACCTCCAAAAAAAGGTGGCAACTCTAATTCATACCCACATGTATTTTTTTTATTTTTTAAGTCCAGAGTTTTAATTGATTACTACCTTACGTTTTAATGCCGATACGAAATGATTAATACAAAAACAAACAACTTGTGGACTTGAGAAAAACAAACAATTATGCGATGAAATTTAAAATCACGTGTCAGTGACTAATCCCAGAGCAAAAAATTAACCACCTAAACTTGGTTGGGTTATGTCGTGTCAAGCGTTTTGTTACTCCGTACATTCATTTTAGTTTAAAATATTTTTAAGCTATAAAAGTATTATTAAAATGTTATATAATTTTATTCCAAAACTAATTTTAATAAATAAATTACAATACAAATTATGTAATATTTGTTAATATGATATAATTAGTATTGTAATGTATTTGTTATAATACATTACATAGCACGTTTGCACTCTGATAAAACGGAACACAACAACGAAATGTTGTCAGACCGAAACAACCACCGAGTATCTAAGTAATGTGCATTACTTGGCTATATAATAAGATTATGCATATAAGAATTCTAGCCCCAAGTAATGACTTAAATAAGAAACTCCTTACTTAGCAACAAGTAATAACTTATAAAAACGAATGTTATTCTAGTTTGGAACGCCGTTACGTCTTAACACTAGGGTTGCCAACTTTTATTACAAGAAATAGAGTATATGTGATTTTAAAGGAGGTAAATAAAGAGTACGGATTTCCAAAAAAAAGTAAATTTTTATTTTATATTTTTAAAAACGTTTAATGGTTGCATCATATTACATGACTGAAACTAGTATATTAAGCATTGTGTAAAAAAGAGTATTTTAGCGTACTCTTATTATTGTTATAGATAATAGAGTACGCCTACATGTTATAGAGTAAAATATTCTATTTTAGAGTACGGTTGGCAACCCTACTTAATACCCAATCACTATACAGAATCTATCGAAGCAACGCCTACCTATCTACCTACCTAATGATCTAATTACACGAATCAGATATTAACAAAATCATTATTCAGTATCTTTCCAATATTTTATAGATAGAAAAACATTTTTATTTCAACATTCGCCATTTTTTCAGATACCGCCCCTAAATTCCACAGCATTCCATTTTCAAAATTCCCGCCTTGCATATTTAGCGCTTAGAGGCACAGATAAAATAACAAGAATTGGCTGAATAACTTTTTATAAGGCAAAGGAAGAAAAAACAAAACGCTCAAAACTGACAGGATGTGCTCGCTCCTCGATATTTTCCGAGTTGATCCAACGAATTAGCTTCATTTAAATTCACCTCCCACCCTCAGGAATGGATGGTATTTTTTCATAGCTTATTATTCTTGTCCGTTTTTAACTGGCCGAATCGAATTTCATCGCTATTTTGTTTTCCTTCGTCCAATCCGAAAGATTTGTGAAAAAATGATTTTGCGATGGTTTTTTTTTTCTTTCCGTCTGGCGTGGGCGGGACCGTTTGGCCATTATCACGTTTTGGTCATTCGTTTTTGGTAAAAAGAGGTAATAAATGTATTTTTTTATGAAATTAACATTGTTCTAGATATCTTTACATTAAGTTGTTACTAACCAAAAGACATTGCGAGAAATTGTTACCAACCAAACTTATTCAATTAGTCTTAGGGCTGATTTTTCAACAGTCAGATAAAAGATAACAATCGAATAAATCACAATCCGGGTGATTGTAAAATATCATTGCCTGTTTCCTAAGTAAAATACCGTTTGACATCCGCAAATTGGTGACTTTATACGTATCAAACGGTTAATTTTCATCATTAAAATATCGGCCCTTAGGCATTCAAAAGACTAACTATCGAGTTTCTTGCCGGTTTCTTTTCGGTAAAATCTTCTTTTTGAACCGTTTCTGTTTATATTTAATTTGTTCTCACGATTTATACTTAAGTGCTAAGTTTTTAGCCTATGTAAATAACAATTCCCTAGTCCTAAACTAAGCTTGTGCTTGTACGGTGAACGGATAGACATACTTAAATACGTTTAAAAACATCCATGACTCGAGTACAAATGTCCATGTTCATCACACGAAACATTTTCTCCTAACGGGATTCGAACCCGCGACCCTCAGTTTCCTGGCCGACCAATGGGCCTGTCAAAATAGAGATCATTTAATTTCTCTAATCTTAATAAGTCCGCTACTATCATCATTTAAGCGTTTGTTCCATGTCTAATAGATTCCCTTGGATCATGATCCTGGATTTAGAAAGTTTGATAAACCATAGACAACTGTATATGGTACTGGTACTATTACCCGCGTAAACCTTGAACAGAGAAACAAATAAAATTTGATTATAGTTACACATCCACAGTATGAATGTGCAGATTTTCACACGTCGTTACATACATACATAACATCACGCCCATAATCCCCGAAGGGGTAGGCAGAGTCAAAGAGGCAGCAGGCCCCCTTTAACCACATTCAGCCAAAAATAAAACGGAAAATTGTGAAAAAGCAGTGACAAGTGGCTAGCTCGTCGCCTACACAATCACACACCCAAAACCCGATATACCATTAGTTGCCTTTTACGACATGCTAAGCGAGGAACACAAGTGGCACATTCCTTACGTTGTTTCCCTCCGTAAAGCTAATTACACATATACGAACGTAGATTTAAGTCGAGTTTGAACCAGCACTTCTCGCCAGTGAGGCGTGGCCTTACCATTGAGCTACCACCGCTTTTATTGTTCCACCCTCCAGAATTAGCGGTAAGGCAACGATAAAATGCCCTCTACGGCGACTAATAGCGAATCCCCGCTATCAACACAGTCCAGATTAAACGGTCGCGCGCACTCGCGATTAGTCGCAGCGACTTTTTTTAGTCGCACTTTTAAATTCGGTAATTTTTACGTAAGATTCTAAAATATTAACATTTTTACGTATATTGATTGCAATTACTCACACAGTACGTTAATCCAAATCAAATCAAATCGTGTATTGCGTCCATTGTCATATATGTCTAAAGGTATTGTTTATTTATTAAAACAAACAGACTACTCTCGTAATGCCCGAAGTACAATGAGTAGTACTTTAATTCTACACTATTCAACGACTTTAAGCAAAAAATTCAATTAAGCTGGGCTAGATGGTAAAATATAAAAAAGTAATGACAAGTGGCTTCATCAAACTATCCACTCCCATTACAGAGAGTGAAGGAATAGAGAGTGCACCTGTGTTTGCGCACACACTTGTGCACTATAATATTTCCTGCGCAGATGGCTAATGCTCGCTGAAATTGGCCGCCGTGACTGATATCGGTTAGGAGGACATTATTATTAAGTCTAAAGTGTGCGTTCTACAGTGACGAGAACAAATTGGATTTGTTAATTTATGTGAATGTGTGCCCAGGGCGACCATTTGATGTGACCCGGGTGCATTGATTGGTTTGGACCGGGACTATGACGTCACATCGGTGATGGCTGACAGGAGGATGACGTCATTAAAGAGAGAGAGAGATTGAGAACTGAGTACGAATGACTATGATTTTTCCATGTTGGTTGGAGACCCACGATAGTGTGTCTGTCTGTCTCTTACCCCTCACGTTGAAATCACTGAACCAATTTAGATGAAATTTGGTTTGGCGATAGTTCAAGTTATATTAGTTAGAGTCTCGGGAAAGGACATAGCATAGTTTTCATCCCAAAAATCATCTCCGAAGGTAGTAAAAAAGGGAGTTATTCCCATCTAACCCAATTTAAATTTAAAAATTAAAAGATATTGTTTCTCCTTTGACACTGCCTACCCCTTCGGGGATATGTATATATGTACTCTAAATTATATATATATATGTTTGTAAGCAATTTTTGTAATGTGCCAAATAAACATTTATTCTATTCTATTCCATTCTAAATTCCACGCGAAGTCGCGAGCTCAGCCTAGTCTATTATAAATAACTAATTCCGACGTTAAATACGCTTACAAATTCCGTTTGGAGCGATATACCTCTCAAGATTGTGGCATTAATTCTTAAAAGGGCGAGAAATTTGAGCAAACACTACAATAATGTATTAGGATGCCCTTAAAGGTTGGCGAAGGCAATCTTGGGGATTAATTATGTATAACGAGTAGAGTTGAGAATGGATAGAACGGGAGATTTATATGAGCGACTGTATAAATATTATCAGTCGACAGGCCAGAGACCTGGCCACGAAACCGAGGGTCGCGGGTTCGAATCCTGCTAGGAAAAAATGTTTCGTGTGATGAACATGGACATTTTTACTCTATAAACGTATTTAAGTATGTCTATCCGCTCGCCTAGTATCCATAGTACAAGCATACTAAGCTTATGCTTGGAACTAGGGAATTGGTGTGTCAGTCTCGAGAATTTATTATTATATATTTATACATTTATACCGAATAATAGATAAATGAATTTTAAGTGACTGCAATGTCATAATAACGACTTATTAACTAATGGTAGGTAAAATATATAAAAACATATTTTTGTAGCAAAAGTGACGTCTCAATGCGCCATAGAATCACAACTCAGCAGATCTAATTCCAATCGCGTAAAATCTGTCTCTCAGTCCCATAAAGTGCACCATGGCAGTATTAACTCTAAGACTCACCGTAGCGACCGGAGTCAAACTCCGGCGGGCAATTAAAACTAGCTAACTCCGTCGGGTTTGTTAGCTTGTTGTCTGTTTGCCAGGGCCGGTTTAAGGGTTAGGGCGCCTAACGCGAAAATATGGCGCCCGTTTATACTTACTCACATTTAGCCAAAAAATAAAGTTGACGGGGCTAGTTGGAAAATTCTGAACAAGTAGGGATAAGTGGCTAGGTCGACGCCTACATCAATTGCAAACTCAATGCCTAATACGGCATTAGTCTTTTTACGACATGTTGGACAAGAAACACAATTGGCATTTTCTTGTTGAGTCCCAGAGCAATGGGACAAATTAAAAAATGTTTATTTAATTTGTATATATTGGGAAATTATAAAATAAAAAAAAACAATCTTTTGAATTGAAGGGGTTCAGAATGCCATTCTCGGTCTGTCGGTCGGTCTTCGAGAAACTTGTTAGTTACTTTTCTCAAAGCCAAGTCACAAAAAAACCAGCGCATTTTATGCCTGACATAAGGAGCGCTGGTCACTAATGGATGTTAAGGATGAGGGCCTGGACTTACCCTGCTGATATTTGACGTCTCCTTCTTTAGGTCTAGCGCCCTAACATGTGTCTCCCTTTGCGACCGCCCCGTCGCCCCCTAAAGCCGGCACTGCTATTTGCTCTCAGTACCAGTCAGGAGCAGTTATTTATACTGCACGTAAGCATTGTGTATTCTCATTGATTTAAATATACACACGTTCAGAATGCATGATAAATTCCGCCTAATTATTATTTCCAGAAGTAAGTTCCAGAATTTGACTTAGAAAGAATGCACCAACTGTTTTAGCATGTCGTGAAATGAGATTGGGTGTTGGGTGTGTGATTGTGTAGGCACAAAACCACGGGTCGCGGGTTCGAATCTCGTAAATGTTTCGTGTGATGAACATGGACATTTATACTCGAGTCATGGATATTTATAAGCGTATGGTCACCTAGTATCCATAGCACAAACGTCAGCTTAGTTTGGAACTAAGGAATTGGTGTGTCAGTCTGGCGGATTTATTTATTAGTGAAAGAATTTTTCAAATCGGACCAGTAGTTTCGGAGCCCATACAAAGTCAACAAACAATCAATTCTTTCCTCTTTATTTTTTAATATTGTATTAGTATGACAAGAATGCTTATAGCGTCACATAACTTATCCCCCTTCCCTATAACTCGATGCCTTTCTTTACAGGGTTATTCACCAACTCGACACGAGAGACACGTGTATCTAGTTGGTGAAACTGAAAATTAAATAGCTTATTATTTCGTCATCTGGACACGCTAAGATTTTTACGTATGCCCACATAGTGACACCCCGTTAATTTGCTTCGCAGTTTGTAAATGACCTCTAGAGATAAGATAATATTTTGTTTTTTGTTTAAATTGGCAAAATGTTAACCTTTTTGCACTTAAAAACTATAGGAATCTTATTTAAACAATATTTTTATCGTATAATGTGCATAATATGCAAATTTAATGATGTTTATGATACAAAAAAAATATTAAATATGTAAAAAAACATCCGCTATGACGTAATTTGTATCAGCTTCAACAGTATTCATAACATTAATTGTGATTTAATAAAAAAACAAACCCGATAAATGATAATGTTTGTCCGTAGGTATGTATGTTTAAACGTAGCAAATATAATGTTTGGAGACTAGGTTTTGCTTTAACTAGACACATAACCTAGTTAAATATAACTGTTTATGTTGAATAGGCGAGTGAGGTGTGTAAGGATCGTGCCATATGGCGTTCCGTTCTCTCTGCCTACCCCGCTAGGGGAGTGGCGTGAAGTTTAGTTAGTTAGTGTTTATAAAGAAAGACAACATTTGTTCATATCATCACGCCCGTAATCCCCGAAAGGGTAGGCAGTCAAAGTGGCAGCAGGCCCCTTACACATATTCAGTCAAAAATAAAACTGGGCTGGGTTAGACGGAAAATTGTGAAAAAGTAGTTACAATTACAAACCCAACACGCCATTAGTCGCCTTTTACGACATGCTACGCAAGGAACACAGTCACATTATTTTTAAGTCCTAACCAACACGGGACAAAGAAAGAAAAACTTCGGCGTAAAAGAAAAGTCTTGCTAAAGAAAGGGACAAAGCTACGTGGAAAGAAGATTTAATTATACCAGATTAAGGAACGGCAAGTCTAAAGCTTCTCAACTCTACGCCTGATGCCTCTTAGAGAATTTTTAATGTTGAGAATATACCCGTGTGTCTTGTAATTATTATTAAGGTTATAACATCGCGATACTAAGAAGAGGATTTGGAACAATATACTTTGAAGAGCGTAATGAGAGCCGGGGATAAACTGCTCATGTAGAATTTAGGGCTAACATTATTTTATGAGGAACTTTACAGTTATTATAAGCGAAAGTAACTCTGTAAGGGGTTTTTTATATAAATAATAAATAAATCAATAAATATCCGACTACGTCACATATGTACATTGATCTGACTCCGAGGTAAGTAGCTTAAGCACTTGTGTTACGGATATCAGAAGCAACAGTGGTATTACAAATATATACTTAAATATTGGATATTAACACCCAGACACAGAACAAACACAAGTATTCATCTTACGAATATTTGTCCTGGGTGGTGATCGAACCCACAACTCTTGGCGTATGAGGCAGGGTCGAATTTTATATATTAGATTTAACCGAAATATTAACAGTTCCCTGCCTAGATCCATACGGATATGGGGGGAAGCTAGATTTAATAAGAAATATTAACGCTTTCTTGACTTGCAAAACATTTTTTTAGTAAGAGTTTTACAGTTAAAACTATCTTATTAACAGAAATAGCCGCTGCAAATAGTTCAGCTACATTAACCAGTAAAATTCTTTATCTGTAACACCGCTCGGCATCCCGACAAAGACTGGGCCGGGTAGACCGCTAAATCTCTTAGACAGATGCACCGCCCCTCCAAGCTCTGTCTATTTATATTAGTCTGCATATACACGTATAGGGGATGTCCCATTGGTCTGGGTCTCGACAAGAATGTGCCAACAGTGTTCATTATGTAGCACATCGTAAAAAGCGACTAATGGTATATCGGGTTTTGGGTATGTGATTGTGAAGGCGACGAGCTAGCCACTTGTCACCATTACATTTTCCATCTAACTCCAACTCATTTTTTTTTGGCTAATGTGGTCAAAGGGCTAGCTGGCCCTTTAACTCTGCCTACCTCTTCTGGTATTATGGGCGTGATGATATGGTAAAATTTATTGTTGAAAGTGCACAGAGTAATAATATAATACAACAGAGGGTCACCGCCCATACTTCAAAAGTAACTGCTATAACTCGCGCAAGAACAGCGACAGTGGTGAGTAATTGGAACTACAGCAAAGTTTAGTCTGTTTGTCAGGAATAATACAAGATGCCGCTACAAGCACAGGTTAGTTGTTTCTTAGTAATAATACGCCATCTGTGTAAAATTCATGGTTTTAAAACAAAGATTATTTTGGTTTGCTTCTGAAAAAATATTTTATAAACATGTTTTTTACCTAAATTTCATAAATTATCTAAGAAATGACGTAAATAACTTATTTAATGAAAACATCATTTTTTAATAGTGAAAAAATAACGTTTTTATTCTGTTTTATCTCTCTATCAGTATAAATGATGCCTGTAGCGACATCTGTCTGTGTCAAGTCTATACGAAATCTAAAATGTATGTGACTGACCAGACATGGACTAGTGGCTGGATCGTCGCCTACACAATCACACACTTAATACTCAATGAGTCAATTGTTCATCTAAGGTCATGGTAACCACTCCTCTCCCCCGGGTGGAGTGGTATAGGTAAGGCATTTACCAGGGTAAAAAAAGTTAAGAAACAATATAAATTCTCACTCCATGCGCCGCAGAAGACCAGGTCGGCGTCGCGCGGCTTTTACAGCCCGTTTGCCGTCTTAATGCCGGTGGGCAATGGTCGGGGGACCCGTCGTCTGCATTGAAGTCCAGAGGTAGGCGCTTGTGTTCCAGGGCATCTAAACGGAGTGCAGTAATACCCCGCTTTACGCGTTCAAATGCCTCGTATTACGTGAAAGAGTGCGTATGAACATAATGTAGTCATCAACTTCTCTATGGTCGCGGGAATCCCCGCTTCCTCTAAACATTCTGTTTGGAGAATTGCGAATTCCCCGTCCTTCGACTTTGTTCTATGGGGATTCGCTCGATCGTTTCGTTTGTTCCGTCATGTTTAGTTCGGCTGGCAGTCGTGTTTTATTAAATGTTGACTATATTTAATCATAAACCTCGATATACGCGAATTTCAGTTAACGCGGTTTTTTCCGGAACGTATCCCTCGCGTAAAGCGGGGTATTACGGTGGTCCATGGTGCAATGTCAGAGCAGAGCCTAAAAGGGCGACCGCAGCTGGGAGGGGTTCGTTGGTAGGTAATACGGTCCCAGGCCCCCAGAAGCAATATGGCAAAACACCCCGGAGGCAAGAAACAATATATTTTGTTTTTTTAGGATAGTTTTTTTAGGATATCAACACAGGATAGGATATGCTGATGCAAATTACTCAAATACATATGTTATTATAGTACAATTATAATGATTTCTGTCGTTGTTCCAGCAAATCTCGTAAAAAGCTTAACTGATTTTGACGCGACTTTCACCGGTAGACTTTTCACTAGTTTTACAAATAATCGGTGTGTTAAAAAGTAACTACCGAGTTTCTTGCCGGATTCTTCGAACCGGTGGTACAATACCACCGGTTCGAAGAATCCGAAGAATCTATATGTGATCTATCTATCTAGATATTATGTGACGATTTACAAGTGTTTCTATGAAACCTATAAATTAAGAATATCATATTCCTAGCGTTATGTCCCGTGCTTAGACGGGGTCCGCTTAGACCATGATCCAGGATTTAGCGAGTCTGGTAATTACATTGAAGCGACTGCCGATCTGACCTTCGTAATCCTAAGATAAGGGGGAACCAGGCAATTGAATTGAATTTGCAGGTTTCATCACGATGTTTTCCTTCACCGTCGAGCTAGTGGTATAAATACGGGTTTGAACCCGCACTCCTCGGTTAAGAGGCGCGTGTCCTTACCATTGAGCTACCACCGCTATATAAAAATTAAGAATAATAAAATTCTTTATTTGGAACAATAAGTTTACAAAATTTTTTTTTTACTTTTATTACGATGCCTAAATTACTTACTTAGACAATCTATAAGCACGGTATAACGCTAGGAGGATGACGATGACTTTCATTATAAAGAGCAACTCTTTAGTCTGTTAAATGCACAGGCGGAATCGCGGGCACCAGATAGTTAGTAAGTAGTCTCAAGTTGATAGTGTGAAGTAGCGGGTAGGAGCTATTAATATATCACCGGTGTTTCCTCAAATCGTCCCATGTGCGGTACATGTGCTCAACATAGAGTCCTTTGGAGAGGACAATACAACACTAACATTTAAAATTACAAATTAATATATACATACATAACATCATGCCCTTAATCCCGAAGGGGTAGGCAGAGTCGAGAGGGCAGCATGCCCCTTCAACCACATTCAGCCAAAAATAAAGCCGGGCTGGGTTAGATTGAAAATTGTGAAAAAGTAGTGACAAGCGGCTAACCTGTCGCCTACACAATCACATACCCAAAAACCCGATATACCATTAGTCGCCTTTCACGACACGCTAGGCAAGGAACACAGTTGGCACATTCTGAGGTTTCGTCACAATATTTTTCCTCACCGCCGAGCTAGTGGTATAAATCCTTACATATATTTAGAAAAAATTAAAGGCTCGAACCCGCACAGCTCACATTAAAGGCATGTGTACTCACTATTAAGTTAACACTAATCTCCCAGACCAACATGAACAAATTATCCACCCAGTCTACTCCATACCTTAGAACAAGACCAACTGTTTAAAAGCGACAAAATTAATGTACTGCGGACGCCACATCCATATCTCACGTCGTCGGCCCAAACACAGTACTCTTTTTTTACCAACTGCCGCGCGCCGAGCGAAAATAGACCGTAAGATTAATGGCGCAAGGTGGAGAGTCGCGCTAATTGCGGGATAGCTAGGCTAATTCCGGAGTCGTTTAAAAGTGTCAAATTGTTAGTTTTTTTTTCGGATTAGGAATGGGTTGTAATATGATGTGGCATTTTTTTTTTCATTAATATGATATTGACTGGCTCGACTGGGATTTTTCCCGAATAATAGGTAGCCCATGTCCATTGACTAGCTTGGTGGTTTATTCGGTCCTGCCCCATGCGTCAAGAGTTGTGGGTTCGTTCCCCACCCAGGACAAACATTCGTGTGACAAATTGTGTTTGTTCTGTGTCTGGGTTAATAGCAATATTTTGGTAATACTTAAACAGACCTAGCATGTCGTAAAAGGCGACTAATGGTTTACGGGCTTTTGGGTATGTGACTGAGTAGGCGACGAGCTAGCCACTTGTCATTCCTTTTTCACAGCTTTCTATCCAACCTAGCCCACTATCCCATGTTGGTTTGGGACTTAAAAAGAATGTGCCAACTGTGGTTCTTGCCTAGCACGTCGTAAAAGGCGACTAATGGTTTACGGGCTTTTGGGTATGTGACTTAGTAGGCGACGAGCTAGCCACTTGTCATTCCTTTTTCACAGCTTTCTATCCAACCTAGCCCACTATCCCATGTTGGTTTGGGACTTAAAAAGAATGTGCCAACTGTGGTTCTTGCCTAGCACGTCGTAAAAGGCGACTAATGGTTTACGGGCTTTTGGGTATGTGACTGAGTAGGCGACGAGCTAGCCACTTGTCATTCCTTTTTCACAGCTTTCTATCCAACCTAGCCCACTATCCCATGTTGGTTTGGGACTTAAAAAGAATGTGCCAACTGTGGTTCTTGCCTAGCACGTCGTAAAAGGCGACTAATGGTTTACGGGCTTTTGGGTATGTGACTGAGTAGGCGACGAGCTAGCCACTTGTCATTCCTTTTTCACAGCTTTCTATCCAACCTAGCCCACTATCCCATGTTGGTTTGGGACTTAAAAAGAATGTGCCAACTGTGGTTCTTGCCTAGCACGTCGTAAAAGGCGACTAATGGTTTACGGGCTTTTGGGTATGTGACTGAGTAGGCGACGAGCTAGCCACTTGTCATTCCTTTTTCACAGCTTTCTATCCAACCTAGCCCACTATCCCATGTTGGTTTGGGACTTAAAAAGAATGTGCCAACTGTGGTTCTTGCCTAGCACGTCGTAAAAGGCGACTAATGGTTTACGGGCTTTTGGGTATGTGACTGAGTAGGCGACGAGCTAGCCACTTGTCATTCCTTTTTCACAGCTTTCTATCCAACCTAGCCCACTATCCCATGTTGGTTTGGGACTTAAAAAGAATATGCCAACTGTGGTTCTTGCCTAGCATGTCGTAAAAAGCGACTAATGGTATTTCGTATTTTGGGTGTGTGATTGTGTAGGCGACAGGTTAGCCGCTTGTCACTGCTTTTTCACAATGTTCCATCTAACCCAGCCCGACTTTATTTTTGGCTGAATGTGGTTGGAGGGGCATGCTGCCCCTTTGACTCTGCCTACCCCTTCGGGGATTATGGGCGTAATGTTATGTATGTATGTATGTTAAACAAACAAAATATGCAATATTTTTGTATTCTTTTTCATAATATCAGTCAGAATAACAATAAAATAAATAGGAAAAGATTGTATTTTTGTACGCGCTAAAAATATTGTTGCCCCTTTAAAATCGAATGCTTTGGGCTTATCTAAGCGGACAAAGGCGCGAGCAACTGCTAGTCAATACGTATAAAAAAAAGTCCCCTGTTTATTTGTCTGTTTGTATAGGCTAATCATAGAAATTACTAGGCCGATTATGATGCGGTTTTCACCAATAGACAAAGAAAATATTCAGAAAGGTTTATGTATATAATTTATAAATATTTCGTATTAAAAAATCTACACAAATTCAGTTTTTATCTCGAAAAAAACATGCTTGCCTACTGGTGCGAAGCCGGGGCGGACCGATAGTATTAGTATATAATATAACATGGACTATAAGTAGTTTAAACACTTGTGTTACGGATATCAGAAACAACAGTGATATAACAAATATATACTTAAATTTAGCTTTATATATTGGATATTAACATCCAGACACAGAACAAACACAAGTATTCATCATACGAATATTTGTCCTGGGTGGGGATCGAACCCACAACTCTTGGCGCATGGGGCAGGGTCACTACCGAATGCGCCATCGAGCCAGTCAAAGTTATCTATTCACATAGACTGTCAAGACGGTATTTATTTAATAATGGGACTATCTTTCATTCAAATAGTCGAATAGTTTAAAGATAAGTTGGCCGGACTAATGGTTTTATCTTGTACTTTTAATGGCGATCTATCGCTAGAAATATTCAATGAAAAGGTATCCTGTTTATTCAAACTAGTTTCTATATAGCGGCTCATCCCGGCTTCGCACGAATGGATTTTTTTTTAAATCCATAGATATACAAATCCAAAGGGGTAGAAAGAGTCGAAGAGGCAGTTAGGCGCCTTAACCACATTTAGTCAAACAATAAGATTGGGTTAGATGGAAAATTGTGAAAAAGTAGTGACAAGTGGCTAGCTCGTCGCCTAGACAATCTTACACCCAAAACCTTATATACCATTAGTCGCTTTTTACGACATGCTAGGCAAGGAACACAGTTGGCACATTCTTAGGTTTCATCACGATGTTGTCTATCATCGCCGAGCTAGTCATTGGTTCAGTAATGTTTGCGTTTATATGTTACAAACATCATCATCTTCCTAGCGTTATGTCCCGTGCTTAGACGGGGTCCGTTGAGACCATGATCCCGGATTTAGCGAGTCTGGTAATTACATTGAAGTGACTGCCGATCTGACCGTTGTAACCCTAAGATAGGGAGACAAGACATTTTTTTGGATCATGGTTACAAATCCAAGCTTACATTTGAAAAAAAATGTTTATAAAAAAACACAAGTAAAAACTGCCTTAATAGCTATTTAAATGTCTAAACACTAAAAAGTATAAAATAAATTCTTTCGACTGCTTCGATGAAAGTATTAATCTTTAACACGTATTTAAATATTTACAATAATCAGTTAGTTTTGGAATCGGTGCCTTGGAGTTACTACATTGAAACTGTACTAAATGGTGTATTAAAATAAATAAATAAAAAAATAAAAAATATATATATGAATGTATGTTATGTATACATACATGTATGTATGCATGTAATATGAAGCGCTTACCACTGATCTAACACTGATTAAAATCTGAAATTAATTACTTCCATTTTAATATTTAGTTATATTCGATAGAATTAGCATTTTACGGCCGTGCCACAGTAAATTTAGCGCAATATACCTACATATATATCTAATATACGAATCTATTATATAAAAACACCACTAAAAATGTGTAATCGAACGAAAAACATAAATAAACTCCCTAGACTGGAAAATGTTCAGTGGCTGGTAAAAATTCAGCAAAATGTCGACCGGTTAGGGTTGCCGCGGAAGTGCTAGACTACAATATCATAACTGATATTATTGATGCGAATTAAACTCTTGTCTGTCTATCAGTCATTATGCATTAACTACTATAAATAATAATAATAATAATGTCCTCCTAACCGATATCGGTCACGGCGGCCAATCTCAACGAGCATTAGCCATCTGCGCAGGAGATATTATAGTGCACAAGTGTGTGCGCAAACACAGGTGCACTCTCTGTTCCTTCACTCTTATAGTCCGGTGAGACGGCACCGACATGACCGGAGAGTCAGGCGCAGGACCAACGGCTTAACGTGCTTTCCGAGGCACGGGGTTGATTAAACCGCCAACTTCCTGACTCCGGACTGTTACTGAGTAATTTCAATATTGAAATAACCAGCCACAAATTCTTGGTCCGACCCGGGATTTGAACCCGGGACCTCTTGGTGCTTAGGCAGCGCATGCTACCACTAGACCAACGAGGAAGTCATTAACTACTATACCATCATGTCCGCAATCCCTAAAGGAGACAAAGTTCAAGCGACAATAAGTTCCAAGACCTTATCTGTATCTATCTATATGTAAAAATGGGTTTTTTTACCTGACTGTACCTACACACTTTGCAAAAATGTAGTTGGATCAGTTTAGACAAACAAAATATAAGGGGGATTAGTCCAGAAATTTTAATAATAATCATGAGAGGTGGATCAAAACATTTTTTGGTCACGCTATAACTTGAGAACGGCTTTACCGATTTCGCTAATTCTTTTTTAGTTGTGTTTGTTATTGTCAGATGAAGGTTATTGTGATGCCGAGAATGGGGCATTATGAAGTGCGCCGGGTCAACTAGTAAATAATAAATATCTGAAAAAAACACACATACATTGATCCGGCTTTAAGTCAAAATTTTATTGTGTTCGATAAAATGGAGAATTGTGAAAAAATTGCGACCAGTGGCTAGCTTGTGAAAAAAATAAAAAATAAAAATATAATTATTTCTTGTAAATACGCGCCTTACGCCTAAATAATCACAAATGCACCAACCAATACACCATTAGACTTTTACGACATGCTAGGCATAGAACAAAGTTGGTACACACTTTGAGTCTCTGACCAAGTTTCTATTCTTCATAAAAAATAATTTGTTAACTACTGGCAACCCTAGACCACATTAAGAGCTGTCAGCGTTCGCGCCAAAACGTCGCGCCATTATTGACTTTTTTCACGACGCTGAGAAATGGCCCAAGGAAATATGCCCTTACAGCCACAACTGTCCTTCGGTGTAATTAGCTTTCTTAGGATACTTTTAGAGAGGCAGTTTGAACTGGTATTCCTTTGAGTACATGCTTCGTTTTTAATAAGAGGTGGCTCTATTGTAAGACTACGTCTCAGATGCGATGAATTTTGGTTCAAAACTGGTTACGTAATTTTGCTTTTGTAAACTAAGTAAGTACGAATTTACAGTAATGGGTGAGTGGTGAGGAATCACACTAATATTAAAAAGGCGAAAGTTTATGAGTGTGTGTGTGTTTGCTTGTTACTTCTTCACGCAAAAACTGCTGAACGGATATAGATGAAAATTGGCACAGAGATATATTACAGTCTGGATTAACATATAGGCTAATTTTTATCCCAGAAATATGGACAGTTTCTGTAGGATACAGAAGTAATAGTCTACGCGGGCGAAGTCCCGGTAAACAGCCAGTTTTACATAAATCATATTACTATGGATGGAGTATCATGCTCCGCTTACGTTACTAAGGTCAGAGAGGCTGTCGCTTCATCGTAATAAGACTCGCTAAATCCCGGATCATGATCTAAACGAGCCCCGACTTAGCACGCGACATCATGCTTAAAATAATGATGGTGGTACCTTGTCAATAAACAGATGTGAACTATCCCAGCTCATAACTTCATCAAAATCAGAACAGCGAACTGCCTGTACCAACTTAACAGACAAGACAGATACCCTTTTTCAATACAGTGCATGACGTCATCTTATCATCACGCCCGCCCCGAAGGGGTAAGCAGAGTCCAAGGACTTAATAAGCCCCTTTGACAACGTAGAGCCAATAACAAAAATAAAAAACGACTTCAAAAAAAAAGAACCTGCTTAAATAGCTACTTAAATACCTAAACACTAAAAAGTATAAAATAAATTCTTCCGACCGCTTAGATGAAAGTATTAAACTTGAAAATCGGTTGACAATTCTCAGAGATATCGAGTAACATACTACAAAAAAAAAAACATTCAGTCGAATTGAGAATCCCCGCCTTTTTTTTTTTATTCTGTTAAAAAGAAAATTAAGTTGGGTTATCAAAAAAATTGTAAAACAATAAATAACAGTACAGTATAGATGAATATGGATATGACACCGTTAAAAGACTTATATACTTACTTAAATACTTAAGTATTTTTACGAAAGATTTAAGTACACTTCAAAGAGGTTTAAAAACGGATAAATCACAGACAGTGCCCCAAATCCTGAAAAAACACTAAGTTAAGCTGTTCGCAAACTCCTCATATAAATCAAGGCTAAGTTATTAAGTTAAGTTGCTCGTATTTACCTTAAGCTGAGCTACGCTAGCGATTGTCATAAATTCGATAGGGCGGCCTTAAATGATGTATCAATGGAATAGGGACGGTGTGGAGTCGACGAGTGATTATTTTTTTTGTTCTACAGGTTATATTTCACAATTCCCACCCAGCCTAGTTTTATGTTTGGCTCAATGTGGTTAATTGGGATGTTGACACCATTTATAATTAATTTTGAAATATCAATTCTGAAAAAGAAAATGTCGTAGTATGCTGTTAAGCCTTATTGATTTTGTATCATATTGAGTCTAAGATTTTTAATGTTACAAAAACTGCTTAATATTAAGTCAGTTGATTATACAAACTAGTGACGTCACACGTTGACAAGCCCATACAAAATCTATGAAGTGATTTCGTATTGACAGCTCTTAAAAAGTATCTCAATTAATTAGCCAGTCAACATCCCTATTGTCCCTTTCACTCTGTCTACACCTCTTCAGGGATTACGCGCGTGATGATATGTATGTATATTTCACAAATAGCTTCTGCCCGCGGCTTTACTCGCGTGGTACGTCGATAAAACATAGCGTATATGTTATTCGGGTGTATAAGCTACTTTATTCTAAAGTTTCATTAAAATCAATCTAGTAGTTTATGCGTGAAAGAGTAACAAACATACAAACAAACTTGCGCATTTATAATATTAGTAGGATTTTTCTTCCAACTTAAGTAACTCTTATGTTTGCTACACATGGTTTAAAGATCTCATTGCTCGTTGGACGCTCTCATTGCTGCCTACCCCCTCAAGGGTTGCAGTCGTGAAGATATATTTTATGTATAAGTACACAATTTGGAAATTTTCAACATCCTTATTAAAAATTAAAAAGTTCCTCTAATATGATCACGCCTTAAACTATTTGGCTGATTTCGATGAAATATTGCCACGACTAAAGCGTGTACCCTAAGATCTGCCTCGAACCACCAGTCGCAGAAATTCCAAGGAAAAGGGGTATCTAGCTTTAACCAATTCAGTCACATATAAAACAGATGTGGATTAGGCAGAAAATGGTCAAAAAGTGGCAAGTTTGACGCCTACACAATCACAAACCAAATACTCAATATACCATTACTCGCCTTTTACGACATGCTAAGCAAGGACTGTATTGATTATTAGTATATTATTTTAAGCCCAACATAATACTACAATATTATATTTCAAAAATAATGAAAGTCTGGCGACTCCACCACAATCACTGTTCCCTTAAACTGCATTTTAAACTCCATGGATTTATTTTAAACTTATTTCCATAAACGTTAGACGTCCCTAGACATTATGGGACGAGCTTTTGTCATTCGATTTTATAACTTAACGCCTTGTACTAACGTTTTGAATGTGTTGGCAGGTATTTCTGTACGACGGTGATTTTTTTTTAAGTTCGACTCATTAGAGTGAGATGAAAATATTATTCGGAAATATTTTCTTGGGTGACATTGCACACCAATCATTATGATTGTAAAAGTTGAGCTCCCTAGCATATTTTAAAGTCAAGCAATATTGATCACCCCGAATGGGTCACACAGTTAAGACTATACCACGGGTTGTCTTGTACAAAATGTAGTTACATTATAATTTCACTGAAATAATTCGGTGATATTAATAATTTGAGGTTTGATATTTTACAGACCATTCATTAAGCCGTTAGTTTGTAATTTATCTTACTAAGTACATCCAATATTTATCAGGCTTTCGTTGTCTTTCATTTGACATATCACATAAAAACCTGATCATTCAAATGAATGTGTAACCATTATTTCATTTGTTTGGTTCCCCTATTATTATGTAAACCAGATTCGTTAAATTTATAATATTACTACTCAGACTTTCATCGTCTTTTATTAAACACTAGCTGTGCCAGCGGTGTCACCCGCGTTTATGGTTAATATTATAAAGACTATTTCCGTCATACATGATTTCTATGTAACTTTAACCATTAAGGCTGCACACGCGACGGAAGCTTAAAAAATTGAGTAACTTCTCCCGTTTTCCCAACATTTCCCTTCACTACTCTGCTCCTATTGATTGTAGCGTGATGAATAGTATACTATAACCTGTCCAGGTGTATGAAGAATAATTGTACCAAGTTTCGTTAAAATCCGTCGAGTAGTTTTTGTTTCTATAAGGAACATACAGACAGACAGACAGACAGACAGACAGACAAAAAATTTACTGATTGCATTTTTGGCATCAGTATCGATCACTAATCACCCCCTGATAGTTATTTTGAAAATATATTTCATGTACAGAATTGACCTCTCTACAGATTTATTATAAGTATAGATTTAACAGGAAACAAACACGTTCAAATAACTATGTGTGTGTAACCATGATACTATTTTCCTCGTTCCCCTTTTGGGTAATGAATGTCAAAACAGCAGTTACTTAATGTGTAACTCGACTAAGCACGGGACATAACGCCAGGAAACAGTTGAGCAGTGATAATAGAATATAGTAAATATAGATTTCACATAAAAAATGTCGATTGTATCCTATCATATCCACGCCAGTTCATCGTTCGTTCTATTTTCAAACGTTTCACTGTCAACTGTCAAACCCGATGACAGATGGCGCTAACTGCGAGCGGCGGGATAAGGCGGGATTTGTGAAAAACTCCCGCCATTTAAGTACGTTCTATATTCGAATGCGGCGAAGGCACGTTTCGGCTATTAGAAGGGAAGTAACAATTTTGAATGTGGATCGCCTTGTTTGACATCCGTTATTTTCGTTTTCAAATATTGTTTTTAATTTCTAAGCGAGGCTTTTCAGGATAATGTTACTGGTTGGAAAATGGCAGTTGGGTTTTATTGTTTTTTTTTTTAAATATTAATATAGGGATAATGCCACACACAATTATTTACATAACATAAATTCATTTTCCAAGCGTTACGTTTCGTGTTTGGTTGGGGCCCGCTTAGACCATGATCCAGGATTTAAAGAGTCTGGTAATTACATAGAAGCGACTGCCTGTCTGACCTTGGTAAACCTAAAAAGAGAGACCAAACAAATTAGACCATGGTAACATATCCATAGTAATTTAAATAGGCCGATTTCATTAAGATGTTTTCCCTCACCGCCAAGCAATTGGTATGAATTCGTGCATAGATTTGAAGGATCCAGAGGTATCCCCTAGTTAGAACCAGCACTCCTTGCAAGAGAAGCCCGTGTTCTTATCACTGAGCTACCACCTCTAGATATTATCTACAACATTATTTATCTACACTAATATTATAAAGAGAAAAAATCTTTGTTTGTTTGTTTGCATTGAATAGGCTCTGAAACTACTAGACCAATTTGAAAAATTCTTTTACCAATGGAAAGCTACTTTATCAGCGAGTAACATAGGCTATATTTTACCCTCGTATTCCCATGGGAACGGAAGTACGCGGTTGAAACCGCAAGGCATTGCTAGTCTGAAATAAAATATTTTTGTAGACATTAGGTCATTAGGGGTTAAAAGTTGGCCATCTAGAATATCTATTGACAACTCCGTTGGTCGAATGGTAAGGAACCCTGGCCACGAAACAGAGGGTCGCGGGTTCGAATCCCGCTAGGGGTAAATGTTTCGTGTGATGAACATTGACATTCGTACTCGAGTCATGGATGTTTATAAACGTATTTAAGTATGTCTATCCGTTCACCTAGTATCCATAGCACAAGCACAAGCTTAGTTTGGGACTAGGGAATTGGTGTGTCAGTCTGAAGAATTTCTCTAGATATTAAACAAAGTAATGAAATGTAGCACGTTTATAATTCCGTTTGTAAAGCAAGTTTTTAAGATTACCAAGCGTTATACATTTGATATGAAAGCTTGTATAATTACCGTGTTCAAATTTATAGGTCACGCGAGTAACCTTTGGAGAAACTGCTTGATCAGTAATTAGCATTATAATTAATGAATTCTCAAATCATGTTTGTAATTTGTTTGTGGTTATAACGATAAAATAATGCTTACTGGTAATGTTAAGAAAGCAAAAGAATATGCCAACTGTGGTTCTTGCCTAGCATGTCGTAAAAGGCGACTAATGGTATATCGAGTTTTTGGTGTGTGATTGTGTAGGCGACAGGTTAGCCGCTTGTCACTGCTTTTTCACAATTTTCCATCTAACCCAGCCCGGCTTTATTTTTGGCTGAATGTGGTTGAAAGGGGCACGCTGCCTCTTTAACTGTGCCAACTCCTTCGGGGATTATGGGCGTGATGTTATGTATGTATGTATGTTTAGAAAGCAATGTACCTCTTTCGTTTTATTATCAAGACTTAACCAATTGTGTTAAAAGTTTAAACACTAATGAAGGACATAAAATATGTTTTATATTGGAAAACGCGGCTCCCGCGATGCACACGATTTTCTCTATACTTAATAGACAGTTATCCACACGAGTAGGGCCGTAGCCAAAGTTAGTTAATAAATAAATAGTTCACCAATCCCTTTCTAACTTCAAACTAAATAAAAATAAGTACAATGCTTGTGCTTTGTATATAAGATAAGGCAATACTTAAACATAAGCACATTTATAAACATCCATGACTGGAGGACAAATGACCGTTCCGCTTGAGGAATTCGTCACACGAACATTTGCCTCTAGCGGAATATGAACCCGACGCGTTTGTTTTCGTGCCTGTCTAACTACAGAACCAAAAAGCCAAAACGTCAAAGTTCCCAAATGAGCCGAAAACATCAAAAGCCCTAATCGCACAACGACTGGCCACTTATCTTCATCTACGCCTTTGACGGCACAAAAAAAAGAAAACGTCAGTGTCAACAAACTTTTTAAATTGGACGCGACAACACGGGCGAGGACGTGACACGCGAGCGCCATCTGTCATCGCAAACGGTTCGGAATTTGAAAATAGAACGGGTTGCTAGGGGTGCTACTTGGTAGTTTTGAACTAGAGGTATTACGAATAGCGACCTTGCCGATTATCCTTCTAATCGATTTCGGTCACGGCGGCCTGTCCCAACGAAGATTAGCCAACGCAGGAGATATTATAGTGCACAAGTGTGTGCGCAAACACAGGTGCACTCTCTGTTCCTTCACTCTCATAGTCCGGTCAGACGGCACCGATATGACTGGAGAGGACACAGGCGCAGGACTAACGGCTTAACGTGCTTTCCGAGGCACGGGGGTGAAGAAGTTTGTTCCATGTTGGTCTGGAACTCAAAAAGAATGAACCGACTGTTCTGATGGTAAGCATGTTGTAAAAAGCGACTCTAATTGTGTATTGGGTATTGGGTTTCTGATTATGTAGGCAGCGAATGGGTAAACAGAATCCAAGGAGGAATAAAGCTCCTTAAAAGAATTTATTTAATTAGCTCCATAAACGAATATATATCATATATATATGAATTTTAAAAATTAAATAAGTTAAATTAATTGAAGACGTTACGGCCCATCTTAATTTCAAGTTGCATCAACCCTAATAATAAGACCGGGTCTTTAAGACCCAAGAATAGATTCGGCCAGGCCGAACGTTTGAAGGGTTAATTTATCGGCGCTCCCGTTCTAAATTTGAATTAGTTAACGAGGCGCCATCTTTTTATTTGGCGCTTAACCCGTGAATGGGGATCGTTTAGGCCCAAACGCAGATAAGATAATTAACTGTACTTTATGTTAATAATAATAATAAATTTTCCAGACTGACACTCCAATTCCCTAGCTCTATGTATCCCTATATCTAAACTAAGCTTATGCTTGAGCTATGGATACTAGGTGAACGGATATACACACTTAAATACGTTTATTAAAATCCATGACTCGAGTACAAATGTCCATGTTCATCACACTACACATTTGCCCCTATCGGGATTCGAACTCGCGACCAGTAAAAATTTTAACCAAAACTCCACACATAAGAGTCGCGTAACCATTAAGCCACCTCGCTAATTGTGCCGATCGGAACATGACTGTCAACATCATTCCACAACATAGAAAACACATTCCCGCGATTGGCGGGAAACACAGATAGATCCAGGATTGTCCAATAAAATTAATTTAACGCGCCATTTCGTTACAATGTGATCGCAGTATAAGTAGGGTCAGTGAAACAACTTCATCAAATAATATTAGACGTAAATTCACTATCAAAAAAAATTTAATTACCTAACTTATTTGTATAAAATTAACTCTAACAATTACTTGAATTTGACTGGCCCGATGGTCGAGTGGTTAGAGACCCTGGCCACGAAACCGAGGGTCGCGGGTTCGAATCCCGCTAGAGGCAAATGTTTCGTGTGATGAACATGGGCATTTGTTCTCGAGTCATGGATGTTTATAAAGAACGTATTTAAGTATGTCTATCCGTTCACCTAGTATCCATAGCACAAGCATAAGCTTAGTTTGGGACTAGGGAATTGGTGTGTCAGTCTTGAGAATTTAAATTTATTTATTTTTACTTACAAATACATACACATATGTAAATACCATCACGCAAGCAATCCCCGAGGAGGTAAGGAAAGTCCAGGAGCAGTAAACAAGGTGTAATAGGGAACTGCCCAGATTGGTATGGTTGAAATATTAGGACAGGCAGAGTTCAAGGAGTCTTCCTTCTTAGAGAGTACGATCCTTCCGAAGATGAAGAAATTGGTAAGACATACTGTACTCCCGTAATTCCCGAAGGGGTAGACAGAATTTAAGGAACAAGCAAGCAAGCAGTTTTGATCACATTTAGCCAAAAAGAAAATTGAGCAATCTAACACTGTTCATGCTGATGGAAAACTGTGAAAAAGTAGTGACAAGTGGCTAGCTTGTCGCTTACACAATTACACACTAAAAGCCCGATACACGATTTGTCGCCTTTTACGACATGCTAGGTAAGAAACACAGTTGGCACATTCTTTTTAAGTCCCAGGCAACATCGGAAAAACATATTATGATCTTAAAAGCCACCCGTCCAAATTATATCTACCTACACTGTTATGATTATAAAGAAGAAATATTAGAATTCTAGTAGGTACGTTTGTAACAAAGAGCTCAATAGTAAGGACACGCGCCTCATAACTGAGTGCGGGTTCAAACCGAGCATGTACCTCTAGATTTTTCAAATCTATGTACATATTTATACAACTAGCTCGACGGTGAGGGAAAACATCGTGATGAAACCTGCAAATTCAAACAACTTTGGATTTGAACCATGATCCAAAATTTGTCTGGTTCCCCTATCTTAGGGTTACGAAGGACAGATCGGCAGTCGCTTCAATGTAATTACCCGATACACCATGTTTAGGGGTATCGGGTAAACTTATTGAAGCGAATGGGGGAGGGGAGGACTGGGCGAGAGGTTTTAGTAATATCATGACCAAGTCCACACTCGTTTCTTCTCTACACTGTGCCCTCTTAAACCTCCTAATCAGAGGTACTCAAACTAATTTATCTTGAAGACTTCTATACTTCTCTATAGAAGTAATATCGATAAAATATATATCGATGGCTCGATGGTGTATTCGGTAGTGACCCTGCCCCATGCGCCAAGAGTTGTGGGTTCAAACCCACCCAGGACAAACATTCGTATGATGAATACGCGTGTTTGTTCTGTGTCTGGGTGTTTAGATGTATTTAAGTATAAATTTGTAATACCACTGTTGATTCTGATATCTGTAACACAAGTGATTAAGCTACTTACCTCGGAGTCAGATCAATGTATGTTATGTTGTCGTATATTGAATTAAAGCAGCAGAGCAATGGACAAAAAGTAGTTATACTTTGTGAGTATTTAAAGATCTTCATACTATAGTTTGGGAACCGCTGTCGACATTAACCCTCACATTTCGCTGCATTCCAGCGGAGTCGGTCGGACCCGCGAAATGCGATGGGCAATTAGGCATCCTGCGGTCGCTACGGGTTAGGGATGGAGGTCATAATTAGACCGGCATACGTCCACTAGGTATAGAACAATAGTCTAGACTTCTAAACATACTTGTAGAGGACGAAACAGATATTCATCATCATCTTCCTAGCATTATGTCCCGTGCTTAGACGGGGTCCGCTTAGACCATAATCCAGGATTTAGCGAGTCTGGTAATTACATTGAAGCGACTGCCGATCTGACCTTCGTAACCCTAATATAGGGGAACCAGACAATTTTTGGATCATGGTTACAAATTCAAAGTTGTTTGAATTTACAGGTTTCATCATGATGTTTTCCTTCACCGTCGAGCTAGTGGTATAAATACGTACATAGACTTGAAAAATCCAGAGGTACGTGCCAGTGTTAGAACCCGCACTCCTTGGTTAAGAGGCGCGTGTCCTTACCATTGAGCTACCACCGCTCTTACGAAACAGATATTCATACAACAATTAAAAGTTCAACTTTTACAATTTACATACATACATTCTTATCCGCAATCTAACGAAGGGTGCATCCCTTAATACCCCAAAGTAAATAAATAAATTGTATCTCTAGATTGGCACACCAATCCCCAAGTCCCAAACTAACTATGACTGATTCGATGGCTCATTCGGTAGTGACCCTGCCCCATGCGCCAAGAGTTGTGGGTTCAATCTCCCAGGACAAACATTCGTGTTATGAATACTTGTGTTTCTTCTGTGTCTGGGTGTTAATATCCAATATTTAAGTATATATTTGTAATACCACTGTTGTTTCTGATATCCGTAACACAAGTGCTTAAGCTACTTACCTCGGAGTCAGATCAATGTATGTGATGTAGTCGGATATTTAATTATTTATTTATTTATATGATTCCAAATTAATTAGCTTAAACACTAAGTGTTATTGCAATCTGAGTCAACGTCCCACAAACACCCAGACTCTAACTAAATACCTGTTTCGTCAACAACTTTTCGTCCCTGTACGGGAATCGAATCGCCCCTTGCAAACGACGCTTAGTCTAAACTACTGAACCAGGGGGACTAACAAATATTAAAGTATGCTTGAAAATGTTAAATATTAAAAATGTATAAAAAAGAAATGACTATATACATATTTACGACAAAGGGTAGTTGTCCGCCTCGCCGGTCAAGGTACCCAGAATACTGGCAGCGTTGCCCCTTTGAATTGCCTGGATGAGCCGTTGGCCGAGGAAGCTTCCAGCATTCAGGTCGCCAGAAGCTTGAATAAGCCGAGCGGACAGCTCCCGGAATAGTTTGCGGGCCTCTGGACCCCACGGTCCAAGAGTTTCCACGCCGAATGGAACAAATTATGCTTGTCTGTCTGTGTTGCCTTTTTTTTACCCTGGGAAATGCCTTACGCATACCACTCCACCCGGGGGAGAGGAGTGGTTATGTGGGGCTCTCCCCCCGTGATAGAGGGGGGCCAACCCACTAAAACCCAGGGGTGTTCCGAATCGCTTAGAGAGGGGGCTTGCCTACGATCCCCTCCTGCAGCGCTTGCCCCGTTCGGGCTCGACTAAAATTTGCTCCTCGAGCACTCCGTCTAGGCGCCCCTGGAACACGGAGGGGCGCTTACGTCTGGGCTTGAAGCGCGGGCGACGGATCCCCCGATCTATCGCCCGCTAGCCCTGCTAAGGCGGCATGTGGGCCATGTATGCCGCACGGCGCCGGCCATGTCTGTGTTTCCTAATTTCAGTATCATTTGTTAGTACCTAAAACAAAGAATGTCACGAGACAAAATAGTACTACCTAACTTGGTTAATAAAAAAAACTCGTACAATGTTTATGTATAGACATTCCATATGCAAGGTGAGTGAACAAAATTCAACTCTAATCCAACGGGTTAAGGTTGGTTGTGTTTTGAAGTAATCGCCTCATCTAAAATACATTATCAAGACTATAGAGCTTGTAATAGTTTAGACCCGGCTTTTTATTTAAATTATTTCAGTGGAGGTCTCATGTTGGTCTGGGACTTAAAAAGAATGTGCCAACTGTGTTTCAACTAGCATGTCGTAAAAGGTGACTAATAGTGTATGGGGTGTTAGTTAAGTGTGTGATTATGTCAACGACAAACTAGACAAATTTCTTCGGCTTTTAACAATTTTTTTATCTGACTGGCAATAAATATAAGTATATTTGTTTATTTTTTCACATTTTCCATCTTACCCTCAATTTAATTTTTGACTAAGAGTTGTTAAATGAACTATAACTTCAAGACTCAATGATGATAAATGCATATTAAAGAAATTGTGAGAAAGTAGTGACAAGCGGTCAACTCGTCGCCTACACAATCACATATTCAAAACCTATATACCATTAGTTGCCTTTTACGACATGCTAGGCAAGAAACACAATTGGTACATCTTTTTCGAGTTCTTTTTTTTGTATACAAGGAATGATTTTAAGCACCGTCCAAGTAGATCTCGGAACTGGCTGGCAACACCAGTTCCCCTACTGACTAAACCACGGCTGACATTCTTCGAGCGCTGAATGTAGACCGACTATCGGAATTCGCGCAAAAGGCTTACGCAGCGCGCGCTGCCGCCTTGCGGCCTATCTCGGGAGATAGGAAACCTCTTCCCAGAGAACTAATGTGGTGTGTACGACCACACAGTCAGCTGTGTGACCCGTACCCTAACGGTCAGGGAGACGCGAGTTGTCTTCTCCGGGGACGACTGAGTGCTGGTAAGCTCCCCCGCTGGCGCTCACAACCCCAAAGTCCCTTTTAGTCGCCTCCTACGATAAACAGAGATATCTCAGGAGTATTCTGAGCCCATTCTTTTCGAGTCGTTTTTTTTCGGAGAAATGCGTTTAAGTATACCACTCCGCATCGGGACAGCGAAGTGGTTATGTGGGACTCTCAGGGACCTCTCATCAGGAGACACCCTCTCCGGCCAGATGGTAGTAGCCGGGGTATACCCACTAAAACTCCGGGATGCATCCTCTACGCCGGCTGAAGCTTCGCGGGTGCCCCTTGGAATCGTCCGCTAGACCTCAGTTCTTTTCGATTCCCAGACCACCCAGGGACAATGTTACCATGATGAAAAAAGAAATAATTTTAATGTAAACTTTTTAGCTTAATACAATCCTAGACCGTGTGTGTTCCTATCCACTATTAAGCATTGTAACAAATGGTCGGGTCGCGTGCGCGGATTACTTAGCGCTGAAACTATTTTTCCTTTTAAATTTATTGTTTCCAATAAGTAAAAGCTTGCTGGGTATTAATATTGCGAAATAATTAGTTCGCTGGATGTATTGTAGCCAGGTAAGCGTTTGACTTTGTGAGTGTTAGACCTTATGCTAGAAACCCAAACTATCGGGATTTTCATCAATTATTTCGACAAATATCAATGATTTAATAAGACAGAAAAATTTATTGCTAGTTGTTTAACGAGCAATTCATTTCTCCGTTAAAGTATCGATCAGACTAACTACCAAACGACCAAATATTTCTCTTATTGAAAAAAAAAATCATTGTGTTTGTGTGTATTTAGTATATGCAAATAAGTAAATAATAATAAAAAAATAAATAAACTAAACTTCACACCACTTCCCTAGCGGGGTAGGCAGAGAGAACCGAACGCCATATGGCACGATCTTACACACCTCACTCGCCTCTTCAACATTCATGATCCTTTTCATACAAGCTCTACCTAAGGTTTTTATGACTCCTAACATCAAAGTACAGAATAAGGGGGGAAGTGCGGAATCGGGACAGTTGGCGTCCCGATTAAGCCACCAAACCCAAGTACATAGGGAAAAGAAAATATTTGTATAAAATCCGCGCAGATGACGACGTGTCAGCTTTTATAGCTTTTTTAATAAATAAAAGAATCTTCTTTTTTTATATTGAATATATGAAGTAGGCATAGAATCGTTTAAATTATTACTTATATGACACATCTGTATATACATAATTCTATTCGAAACCGCATTAGAATAAATATAATTAATAATGAAATGATAAATTCTTTGAAATAACACGAAATATTCCACCACTCTCCAAGGACCAGTACGTGGATGTGAATAATTGTTTTATTGGGCAATCCTATATGTAATACACTTCAATTCGCTATTATACAAAAATCAATCTTAATTTTAATGACTTTAGAGTTCATAATTGATGCTTACCTGGCATGTTTACGGATAAGTAATTACAGACGTTTCCTGGACTAATTTGTTTTATTGGACAATTCTAATTCTATATTTTTTAAAATGGCCGGATATACGGCTATTTTAAAAAATACGATCTTAATTTGAATAACTTTAGAGTTCATTATTGTTGACCAAGCAGGATTTCTTAAGGATAAGTCATTTTAAGCTATTCGGTAAAAAAATGCATGTTATGTTTAACTTGATTAGGTTGATATTTAAACGACCTTTGTCAACGGGTTTTTAAGGCTTATTAATGATGGATGATTTTTTAATGAACTCTTTTTTGGTGATTGCACATAATGAGGGTTAAGAAATGAAATTTAAAATGCGGTATCCCACGTAATTTTTTTTGTTTTTTAGAAGTGAAAAGACATGCGTCTTACCAAAAACGGAAATCTGACACGTAGGTAAAACTTTAACACTCTGTTTTCCTCATATATTTCTGTCTGTCTGTCTGTCTGTTATAACTCGCCCAGAGAACGTGAGATGGTTATATCTCAGTCAGAAGTCTCTGATTCCGAAACCTTTTCGGCTTAAGATGGTAGATGGCTTTGGTCTACACACAAAATCCATGGGGTATAGCAGAACCTGTGTTTCTATTAGGACTCTAGATGACTTGGGGGCCAGGGCGAGATGATGATGATGATGATGATGATGACAAACTTACCATAAGACGAGTAGACGGCCAGCGTGAGCAACAACGCCGCCTGCGCCGCCAAGCGCCCCACCCGGACACGGAACGCGCACAAAATGGCCGCCATCGCAACAAAATGGCTACAGACAACTATAACACTACACTAGCACTTATCACATAATCCTGGTATGTCCGGCGATTTTAGTTTAACTGAAGTTCTTTCTATTGCGAAGGTTTCCTTCGAAGTCATTCGAGGGTTTCAGGGTCTGGAACAAAAGAGACACGTTATATTACGTTATTTTACATGTGAACATGGACATGACAAGAATATGCCAACTGTAGTTCTTGCCTAGCATGTTGTAAAAGGCGACTAATGGTATATCGGGTCTTGGGTGTGTGATTGTGTAGGCGACAGGTTAGCCGCTTGTCACTGCTTTTTCACAATTTTCCATCTAACCCAGCCCGGCTTTATTTTTGGCTGTATGTGGTTGAAGGGGCATGCTGCCCCTTTGACTCTGCCTACCCCTTCGGGGATTGTGGGCGTGATATTATGTATGTATGTATGTAACATGGACATGTGTACTCGAGTCATAGATATTTATAAATATATTTAGGTAAGTCTATCCTTTACCGCAGTATCAATAGCACAAGCATATATACTTAGTATGAAAGCTAGAGACTTACAGTGCTTAGTCTAAGAAAAATAACAAAAAATTTCGAACGCAATAATGTTTTACTCGATTCAAGTCATCAAACTTACACTTATGTACCGAACTATTACATATAATAAATCTATAATCAAATACCATATTGGTCTGTCCCATGTTGGTCTGGGACTTAAAAAGAATGTGCCAACTGTGTTTCTTTTCTAGCATGTCGTAAAAGGCGACTAATGGTAGAATATGCGGTTGTGGGTATGTATTTTGTGTAGGCGACGAACTAGCCACTTGTCACTACTTTTTCACAATTTTCCATCTAACCCAGCCCAGTTTTGTTTTTGGCTGAATGTGGTTAAAAGGGCCTGCTGCCCCTGTGTGTATATGTGTGTTAATACCATATTATGCTAGTTTTCAAATTAATCATGGCGTGCATTTTGAATACTATATATACTTTCCTAAAAAAACACTATGTATTTCCAATATAATGTTCATCTATTCCCGTCCAGTAAACGCACAAACTGTACACCTTAACGGAATACGGAAGTAATAACCCATTATCCCGGATTCCAAAGAAACAAGACAACACATTAGCCATCTCACAATCAGTCATGTTCCGCGCAAGAATCCCTTAATTCATAACCTTTGACATTGTAACCAAAATGGCGATCATCCATCACAAAATGGATGACGAAATGGAGTCTGCTTAGAAAAATATCCGTCGGACGACGTATTTGTTCTTCGCAGAAATAATTAATTAACAACGTGATGGAACCAAAACATAGTGCAGTATTGTGCACTGCGGCTCGTGTTACTGTTCAGGGGACAGGAGACAGGAGACAGATAATTATAGGAAAGGACAGTTAGAAGTACACTAACAAATAAAATAAAATAAATAAATAAATTCTTCAGACTGACACACCAATGCCCTAGTCCCAAATTAAGCTTATGCTTGTGCTATGGATACTAGGTGAACGGATAGACATACTTAAATACATTTATAAACATCCATGACTCGAGTACAAATGTCAATGTTCATCACACGAAACATTTGCCCCTAGCGGGATTCGAACCCGCGACCCTTGGTTTCGTAGCCAGGGACTCTAAGCACTCGACCAACGGGCCAGTCAACAAAATTATTAACAGCACATTTCTCATTTGCCTTTTGTTTAGATCAGTTTTATACCGGGTTTTGGGTATGTGATTGTGTAGGCGACAAACTAGCCACTTGTCACTACTTTTTCACAATTTTCCATCTAACCCAACCCAGTTTTATTTTTGGCTGAATCTGGTTAAAGGGGCCAGCTGTTTGACTCTGCCTACCCCTTCGTGAATAGGGATGTTGACTGGCTAGTCAATTGAGATACTTTTTAAGAGCTGTCAAAACAAAATCACTTCATAGATTTTGTATAGGCTTGTCAACGCGTGACGTCTCTAGTTTGTATAGTCAACAGACTTAATTTTAAGCAGATTTTGTAAAATTAAAAATCTTAGACTCAATATGATACAAAATCAATAAGGCCTAACAACATACTAGGATACTTTCTTTTTCAGAATTGATATTTCAAAATTAAATATAAATGGTGTCAACTTCCCAATTATGGGCTGATGTTATGTATGTATGTATTTAAGAGTAGAGTGCCCTCTACGCATTGCAATGCTCAAAAAGGGCGACTAAGTAATTAAGTGCAATATAATAATAAACCACCTTGTGTACACTTAGTGGCAATACAACATTTGAATTTGAATTTAAATTATGTTTTTGGCTAAGTGTGGTCGAAGAACTTGCTGCTCTTTGGCCTCTGCCTACCCCTTCGGGGAGTGCGGTCGTAATAGTATGTATGTACGTAAAATATTAGTTATTTTAGATCTTGTATTATTTTATAAGTTGTCAAGCGTATTAACAGAATTTTTAATGGCGGCCGCTTATATTATCGCTAAAACTATACCTAGTACTCTATTGTCTATGTCATTGGTACGAGTATGAATAATAGAACAGCTACACATTTAACATATTATTTTTAACTCTGAAACTACCATAGGGTAATGTAGCCTGGACTAATAAATATACAGTTGATGTTAAAAGAAAACTGTCTGTCCCTCTGTCTGTCTGTCATTAGCAAAGCTTTTACTCAGCAACGGGCCAATGTAACGTGATATTCTAAGAATACCCTATATTAAGGGATAATGCGTCTCCCTCCAGCCGGCGAGTGGCTTTTAACGCCGGGGGGTAGGGTTCAAAATGCGATGGCGTCGTTACAGGATTTTTGGTCAGGTGTTCGGTGTATTAAGGGGTAGTTGATTAGTGTTTAGTATACATTATTTAGTCCTGATGTTGGTCTGGGACTATGGGAATGTACCTATCAACTGTGTTCCTTGCCTATCATGTCGTATAAGGCGACTTTTGTTGCATTAGCGTCTGTCGTATTTATGAAGGTAACGAGCTAGCCACTTGACACTACTTCTTCACAATTTTTCATCTAACCCAGCTCAGTTTTATTTTTGGCTGTATGTTGTTAAAGGGGCCTGCTGTCCCTTTGATTCTGCCTACCCCATCGGGGATTATGGGCGTGATGTTGTGTGTGTAAGGCATAAGTGCAGTTGCACAAAATCTCGTTACGCATGCAAACATCTGTCTGTTCATCCGCCATGCGACAATCATTGAACGACTCTACATAAAATAAGGTTAAACCATTCTTTATACACCAGAGACAGTCATAGGACATTTTTCACTCCACTCTACAAAATATGTAAAACGACACTTTATTAACCAAAAACGGACATAGGATATTTTCCCCTCCAAAAACTCACTCCATAAAACCTAATCCATAAAAACTGCTACCACCAGTCACGGACGCAGCCATCTACTCATTTAATAAAAGACAAACAGCGATACTCAAAAAGACAAAACCGAAGACGACGAATTAAAAAAAAACGCGTTCCCGCCACGATGAAAGGGGCCGAAAGGGCGGGAGTGAGAATAAAAACAAAATGGCCGACAGCATAAATCATTTAGCTGACGGAGTGGGCCGGAACATTTGATCTCTGTTTAACTGTCGCTGTTTTGTGTTAATGCACGATTTCATAAGGAGTCCAAAGCATTTTATGAACCCTGGCACCTAAACGGACTACTCACCATCGATACGATTGGTGAGTGGTCAGAGGCCACGAAACTGAGGGTCGCGAGTTCGAATCCCGCTAAGGCCGAACGTTTCGTGTTATGAACATGGACATTTATACTCGAGTTTATAAACGTATTTAAATATGTCTATCTGTTCACCTCGTAACTATAACACAAACTTATATGCTTAGTTTGGAACTAGGGAATCGGTGTTTTAGTCTGGAGAATTTATTTACATATTTATATATTTGTTGAGGGTTGACCCATAGGCCTGTTAAATTGGTGTTAATGAACCACTACTTGAGTAACTTTACATTGGTGAAAGAATTATTAAAATCGGTTAAGTGGTTTAGTTGTGAAATTGTAACAAACTCATTATCGCATACATAAATTAAATAAATAAATATCCGACAACATCTCATACATTGATATGACTCCGAGCTAAGTAGCTTAAGCACTTGTGTTACGGATGTCAAAATCAACAGTGGTATTACAAACATATACTTAAATATTGGATATTAACACCCTGACACAGAACAAACACAAGTATTCATGACACGAATGTATATCCTGGGTGGGGATCGAACCCACACCTCTTGGCGCATAGGACAGGGTCACTACCGAATGCGCCATCGAGCCAGTCAAATGTTGGGGGTAGTTGATTATTGTTTAGTACTTTATTTAGTCCCGATGTTGGTCTTGGACTTAAAAAGAATTTGCCAACTGTTTCTTGCCCAGCATGTCATAAAAGGCGACTAAAGTCAAAAAAATTGTTAACAGCACATTTCTCATTTGCCTTTTGTTTAGATCAGTTTTATACCGGGCTTTGGGTATGTGATTGTATAGGCGACGAGCTAGCCACTTGTCACTACTTTTTCACAATTTTCCATCTAAACCAGCCCAGTTTTATTTTTGCTTAAATCTGGTTAAATGGGCCTGCTGTCCCTTTGACTCTGCCTACCCCTTCGGGATTATAGGCGTGATGTTATGTATGTACGTATGGTCCCTCTAAGGACCACGAAGGTCAGTCGCTTCAACATAACCAGACTTCCTAATCATGTTCAACCAGAACCATGTTCTGTCCCACTGGAAACGGGACTAAAAGCCAGCAAAATTACGTAACAGTCACTTGAAGTTTATTTATTTGTATATATTAACGGCTCGGCCATCTAATAGTACATTTCAACCGGAATACATTTAAGGGACCCTTTGAAGTGGCGGTCGCAATGTAAACACGGGAGAGGTTGTCTTTCATCTTCAGTTACTGGTGTTTAGATTGGCTCAAATTGAGTCCAGTGAAGACCATGCCCTTTTAAAAATGTGCAACAGGAAATATGCATGAAAGATATTTAAGTCACTTAACCACGGACTAATAAAAAAAGATGACTGCCTCGTTGGTCTAGTGGTAGCATGCGCCGCCTAAGGACCAAGAGGTCCCGGGTTCAAATCCCGGGTCGGGCCAAAAATTTGTGGCTGGGTATTTAAATATTCAAATTACTCAGTAACAGCCCGGAGTCAGGAAGTTGGCGGTTTAATCACCCCCGTGCCTCGGAAAGCACGTTAAGCCGTTGGTCCTGCGCCTAACCTCTCTCCGGTCATGTCGGATTGCCGTCTCACCGGACTATGAGAGTGAAGGAATAGAGAGTGCACCTGTGTTTGCGCACACACTTGTGCACTATAATATCTCCTGCGCAGATGGCTAATCCTCGTTGAGATTGGCCGCCGTAACCGATATCGGTTAGGAGGACATTATTAGTAAAAAAAGAAGGACTCCACGCTGTCATACTATAGCGTGAAGCCACGTTTATGAATGTGTGAGTGAGATACTTATGGATACCAGATATCGGATATCTGCCATTTAGAGCGCTTATTATATCAATGTGTGACGTTAGTTGCGTGTCAAGTTGGAGCACCTGAGGAGCTTCAACGACTGGTTGACGCGGAGTCCTTCTTTTTTGCTAGTCCGTGCACTTAACGATAATAAAATAAAATACTTAAAGTGAAAACAACACCAAGATTTATTAAAAGACCAGCGAGATTTAACAGTTTTAAATAAATATATCTATCTTTCTTACAAAATCTTTTTTTGTATGGAACCCGTGTTATTTGACGTCACATGACTCCGGTTAGACATAGAGATCTATCGGATCTCTATGTCTAACCGGACATAGAGATCCGATAGATATCTATGTCTAACCGTCCATGTAGGGCGGGCCGGTCGACGGAGGTGTTTGCGGCAGCGAAGACTGTACCGAGGTCTCCGTAAATACCTCACCCAGGCGATGAGGGGTACCGCGGACTTTTAGTGGGTATACCCCGGCCATTACCATCTTGGCTGGGGCACGGACCCCCTACTCAAAGATCCCCGGGAGTCATTCACACTACCCTGCCCCCCGGGTAGGTTGGTGTGGAAAAACATGGTCAGATCAATGTATGTGACGTTGCCTGATACTAATTTAATTATTTATATTATTTTTTAAACTAAAACATTTTGAATAAAGCATAAAAAAATTAAGCACTTAAAACCCGTCAAATCTCAAAACAGTCAAAACTGTTGTTTGTTTACAAAACTTTATCCCCTTGAGTGAAAAAGTCACTGAAAAAAAAAAACTAAATATTTGCTCCCAAAAGATCACTTGACATCAGGTGCATCTTAAATGATTTGAAAATAATTGCAATTTCAACTTTAATAGTTTAGAATAAGAGTTATATTTGAATAACGTGTTGCAGCTTCTCGGCTCGGTCTGTTAAGGAGGACCATTAATAAAAGGCGGTCATCCTTTCTGCGAGTTTTTGTTAAATTTTTTCTACCTTTTTGAATTCCCGGTTTAGTAAAAGGCTTCTGTAGTTAGATCTTATAAACACAACGTCACTTGTTCGTCTGGGACTCAAAATTAATGTTCCACCTAGCATGTCGTAAAAGGTGACTAATGGTGTATTTGGTTTTGCGTTGATTGTTATGCGTCAAGCTAGCCACACGTGACTCATCTCATCATCATCCTAGCGTTATGTCCCGTGCTTAGACGGGGTCCGCTTACACCATGATCCAGGATGTAGCGAGTCTGATAATTACATTGAAGCGACTGCCGATCCGACCTTGGTAACCCTAAGATGGGAACCAGACAATTTTTGGATCATGGTTACAAATCCAAAGTTATTTGAATTTGCAGGTTTCATCACGATGTTTTACCTTACCGTCGAGCTAGTGGTATAAATACGTACATAGATTTGAAAAATCTAGAGGTACGTGCCCGGGTTTAAACCCGCACTCTTCGGTTAAGAGGCGCGTGTCCTTACCATTGAGCTACTACCGCTACTACCGCAGGTTACTAGGCACACGTGACTGTTTTTTCAAAATTTTCTGTCAAACCCAACTCACCTAAATATCTTGTACACGACTGTACTTTGATTTTTTCATTTGCACATTTTGTTAAGTGGGCGATTCGCATACTACTAGTTCTTGAAGAAGTCGATTCGCACGCGATTAAAATACATCCGCGCGAAACGCCTACTAAAAATGTATTATTATTGAATTCATTCATTGAACGAAATCATTCATTCATTCACGATTGAATTGAATTTCGTGCGAATCGACTAGTAAGCCAAATTTTCTTGCCGGTTTCTTTTCGATAGAGTCTACTTTCCGATCCGGTGTTAGAATTGTTTCTTCTCATTTATTTTGTATATTGACTATTTATAACTGCTTTCTTGAAGCCTATAAACATAAATACATTTTGAATATGAATGCTTTAAGAACTTATTAACTGGCCCTTGGGCGAGTGGTCAGAGACCCTGGCCACGAAATCAAGGGTCGCAGGTTCGAATCCCGCTAGGGGCAAATGTTTTGTATGAACATGGACATTTGTACTCGAGTCATGGATGTTTATAACGTATCTAAGTATGTCTATCCGTTCACCTAGTATCCATAGCACAAGCATAAGCTTAGTTAGGAGATGGGGAATTGGTGTGTCAGTCTGAAGAATTTATTTATTGTTTTTCTTTGAATTTTGTCTACCCCTGTGGGGATAGCGGGCGTGATAAATATATATCATATTTATTCATTAAATCACTTTAGTTAGAGACATATCCCTCTGATTTCAATTGTGTGATCACCCATCTTTTAATAGGCGTGACGAATGATGCTTAGCTTCGATCATTTATAAGCCCGTATCATAAAAACATTATTCATAATACGCATGAAAAATGTCCCCAGCTTCATTTTTCTAGGGATCCTTACAAGCATGTGAGAATTAAAACATTCGTGGTAGTGTTGCCGCTCTATAGGCCAATATCGATAGTTTATCGATAGCCTATCGATAGTTGAATACAATCGATAGTCTATCGATACTGAAAACTATCAGTACAGCAATATCGATAGTATCGTTTGCTGCTAACCAATGAACTATAGATACTATCGATAGTATTGCTCTTCAATACCGAATAGACTATCGATAGTACAAAACTATCGATACTGTCGATTGTCCTATCGATCGTATAGATAGATGATTTGGCCGTCAAACTATCGATTTTTCGGCAACACTTATCACGTAAATCTTGTGGTATCATAGATTTATCAATATTTTCATGCGCATTTATACGCATATCACGCCTGTAATTCCCAAAGGCAGAGTCCAAACAATGATAAGTTCCTTAAACCACATTCAGCCAAATATAAAACTGATTCGATCAATATTTCTGAATAAAATTATTCACAAACTAGTAAAAAAAGAAGGACTCCGCGCTGTCATACTACAGAGTGATGCTACCCATACGCATGTGTGCGTGAGATTCTTAGAGATACCAGATATCGAAATATTTACCCATTTTATTATCTCAATTAAAAATTAAAAGAAAATACTGTATACAAATAAATGAAGGTATTGTAACGACCCCAACTGCAAAGAAGAATGTGTATTCAATATTAAGGGGATAAAATAAAAAAAAAATGAATAGGACATTTTAAAATCAGCCGTATTGTAATGACTAATGAAAAATGTTATTATATTAGGGCTTTAGTATAATCAAAAAGAACCATTGGAATCATCAAATGTCCATTCTATTTGTTTTTATTTAAATATTTATTGTTACCCACCGGCCGCAAGGCCAGTTTCAACCTTTTTTGATACCATTATATTTTATACTTATTTTTTATATTGTCAAATTCCTTCCTGTCTTATTGCTTAATTGGTTTGTGCCACGTAATTTCATACTTCTGTATTTCTTTATTTCATGTAATATTAATATCAACTTCTTTTCTGAGCCCTTAATTACCTTATTACCTTCCACCCTTACACTCCGTAACATTTATAGAGAGATTGTTTAAATATTACAAGCAAATAAGTTTGGATTGTGTACGGAACGTTGGTTGTGAGAATCCAACTCACACTTGGCCGGTTTAATAAGCCAGAGTGGTTTGATTAGACGACAATAGTTCGGATGCTAGCCAAAGGTTAGTGACAGACGGACAAGATGCAAACTACATATATATATTAATAGATGTCATGCTGTTCTAGCATGTCATCATCTTCCTAGCGTTATGTCCCGTGCTTAGACGGGGTCCGCTTAGACCATGATCCAGGATATAGCGAGTCTGGTAATTACATTGAAGCGACTGCCGATTTGACCTTCCTAACCCTAAGATAGGGGAACCAGACAATTTTTGGATCATGCTGTTCTAGCATATATTGACGATTTTTACATATGATACAGTTACACATAATTAAGTTACATATAAATAATAAATATTAGACTACATCACATACGTTGATCTTACTCCGAGGTAAGTAGCTTAAGCACTTGTGTTACGGATATCAGAATCAACAGTGGTATTACAAATATATACTTAAATATTGGAATTATCATCCAGACACAGCACAAACACAAGTATTCATAGCACGAATGTTTGTTCTGGGTGGGGATCGAACCCACAACTCTTGCGCATGGGACTGGGTCACTACCGAATGCGCCATCGATCCAGTCAGTTGTTGGGCTTTTGAATATGCAGGCGACGAGATAGCCACTTGTCACAATTTTTTCTATTTTTTTTCTTTTAGCCAAACTCAATTGAACTTAATAACTAACTGAACTTCACGCCACAATTTAACTTTAACCTAAATGTGAGTCTAAAAAGAGATAAGCTCTTTCAAACCACATTAAGCTGAATAGTAAAATTCAGTTAAGGTTAGATAGTTTTTTTTTTATCTAACCCAAATACCTCATTACGACATGCTAGACAAGAAACAGAGTTGTCACACACTTTTGTAGTTCCTGACTAACAAAATATATTTGTTTGTATTATGGCGTTTTATAAGTACTTGTGTAAAGCCTACATACTTAACTAAAGATATTTCTATTTCTATTAAAAACGGCTTAAACCCCTTCGTCCGCGCCAAAAAGTAAATCAATGTCAAACTCTTTGATACCCACTGTCACTTTGACACAAGAAAGCGCGCGAAATACCCCGCCTCAGACGTTTACCGAAAAACGCGGCGACCTCGTGACCTTTTTCTTTTTTTTTTGCGACGCAAGCAGAAAAAAGGTCTTGCTCAAGCGACTCCAGGAGTGGGGTAAGGATGGGACGGTGTTTTTTATCGATATTCCAATTATGACTGTAGAATGAATTCCATATTAGTCTGGGACTTACTTATGTACCAAATGTATTTCATTGTCTTTCAAAAAATACAATAAACTTTTATTTTTTGACTTAAACTGGTAAAAGTTGCTGCTTGGTTTACAGCAAGACATGTTTGTGTACCAACTAAGTTTGCCAACTTTTATCAGAAGAAATAAAGTATATCTGATTTTAAATGAGGTAAATACTTACAAAAAAGAGTATAATTTATTTAATAAATTTACTTCTACATATACTTTTTGATTATGATCATGGGCTTGCATCATATTCCATGGCTGGGCACTGATATAGTAAACATTGTGTAAAAATAGGTTTTTTTTTTAACTGGGTTAAACTGAGCTGGGTTAGATGAAAAATTTAAAAAAAGTAGTGACAAGTAGCTAGCTTGTCGCCTACACAATCACATACCCGAAACCCGATATACTATTAGTCGTTTTTTACGACATGCTAGTTAAAAAACACAGTTGGCACATTCTTTTTTAGTCCCCGACCAACATGGGACCACAGTTGGTATGTACATTGCTTTAAAACCAACAAGGGATGCACAGGCTGTTGTTACTTATTCATCTTTTATCGATATTCCACCGGGACATCACTACCGTTTCACCTGTATAATTTGAAGGGTCCTCCAGTGCAGCGCCCTACGGCCCTTATACACTGTGACACTTAATTCTTTTTGTGTAGCCAGGGTTCAGTTACAGCTCAAGTGCTGCGGTGGGGACGGTATCGATAGTTTGAAGTTATCGATGAAATTGTATCGATGGTTTTTATTTAAAACTAGCTGTTGAAGACTTCATTGACGCGTAATAATATAACCAAAAATTCCTTTTTTCTGCGTTACTTACGCGTTACGATACCAGCAATCGGCAATGTACCAATGAAAGTTCCATCAAAATAGGTTCAGCCGTTTCCTAGATTACTCGACAAACAGACAGACAAAAAATGAAAACGAAATTGTTTGTCAACAAACCGAGTATCGAGTATCGAGTATCGAGTACATTCATATGCATCCAGTAAGAGTTAATATTTTTTTTGACATCACATTGTATTTAAGTATCTTTATTCCCATGTTGATCTGGGACAAAAAAAAAAATGTGCCAACTGTGTTTCTTGCCTAGCATGTCGTAAAAGGCGACTAATGGTATATGGGGTTTTGGGTATGTGATTGTGTATGCGACAAGCTAGCCACTTGTCACTACTTTCTCACAATTTTCTATCTAACTCAGCCCAGTGTTATTTTTGGCTGAATGTGGTTAAAGGGGCCTGCTGCCCCTTTGACTCTGCCTACCCCTTCGGGGATTATGGGCGTGATGTTATATATGTTATGTATGTAAGTATATTTATAGATTTTACTTGCTATTTCTTAATATTCACAATTTGCAATATACTTTTCAATCTGTATCCGATATCCGATTAAAGCGTATTCAAAAGTCGGTCATTTTTTAAAAGTCCCTTTCAAAGGTCACCCGTAAATCGTTAAGTTTATCGACTTTCGATAATTGATATCGCACTATCGGAGAGAGGGTAATGTCACATGTAAATGTCACTTGTACGCACAACTGGAATAAAAGTAAAGTGGAGCGATTTCACTCCTGATACCGCTGGTGTTCCGAATGTCTTAGCTACGGTGACCATTTACTTGGACCACTTGTTTGGAAATAACATAACATGCTCGCAATCCCCTAAGGAGTAGGCAGAGTCCGAGTAGTAAGCACTTTTGGCCAAAAAAATAACATTCATCATCATTATCATCACGCTCGTAATCCCTGAAGGGGTAGGCAGAGTCTTAGCTACGGCTCCTCCTTAGCCACATTTGACTGGCTTGCGCATTCGGTAGTGACCCTGCCCCATGCGCCAGTTCTGGGTTCAATCCACCCAGGACAAACATTCATGTGATGAATACTAGTGTTTGTTCTGTGTCTGGCTGTTAATATAAGTATATATTTGTAATACCACTGTTGTTTCTGATATCCGTAACACAACTGCTTAAGATACATACTTCGGAGTCAGATGAATGTATGTGATGTAGTCTGATTTATATGTATAAATTATAATAAATATTATCTATACTTATAATAAATCTGTAGAGAGGTCAATTCTGTACATGAAATATATTTTCAAAATAACTATCAGGGGGTGATTAGTGATCGATACTGATGCCAAAAATGCAATCAGTAAATTTTTTGTCTGTCTGTCTGTCTGTCTGTCTGTCTGTCTGTATGTTCCTTATAGAAACAAAAACTACTCGACGGATTTTAACAAAACTTGGTACAATTATTCTTCATACTCCTGGGCAGGTTATAGTATACTTTTCATCACGCTACAATCAATAGGAGCAGAGTAGTGAAGGGAAATGTTGGGAAAACGGGAGAAGTTACTCCATTATTTAAGCTTCCGTCGCGTGTGCAGCCTTAATGGTTAAAGTTACATAGAAATCATGTATGACGGAAATAGTCTTTATAATATTAACCATAAACGCGGGTGACACCGCTGGCACAGCTAGTAATAAATATAAAATTAGCCTCTCTGGCTACCCCACTACGAAAGGTTAGTTTTTAAAAACCGTTTATTCTACAAAGACACAGTCAGTCAATATAAATCTTACTAAACTAGCCTGTCTATTAATTACAGAACTAGTGTAGTATAATTTCATCAGGCGGTTTTCCTTACTCCCATTACAATATTGCTTTAAATGGTTTCCATTTATACGTCTGTGTGTACGAACTTATTAGCTTTAGGGTTGGCAGATTAATGCCAACTGTGTTCCTTGCCTAGCAGTCGTAAAGGCGACTAATGGTGTATTGGATGTTGGGTATGTGATTGTGTAGGCGACGAGCTAGCAAGTTGTCACTACTTTTTCACAATTTTCCATCTAACCCAGCCCATTGTCCCATGTTGGTCTGGGACTTAAAAAAATGTGTTATCTGTGTTTCTTGTCTAGCATGTCGTAAAGGTTTCAATACGATGTTTACCTTACCGACGAGCTAGCGGTATAAATACGTACATAGATTTAAAAAATCCAGAGGTACATGCCCGGATTCGAACCCACACCCCTCGGTTAAGGGGCGCGTGTCTTCACCATTGCGCTACCACCACTCCTCTTAATCAACACTAATATTATAAAGGAACTATTCGATTGTTTGTTTGAATTGAATAGGCTCTGAAGTGACTGCACCGATTTCTAAAATTCTTTCACCAATGGAAAGCTACTTTTCCAGCGAGTATCAAAGGCTATATATTTTATCCCCCAAACCCACTATAACGGGAGCAACCCGAGTGAAACCACAGGGCGCTTCTAGTCTATACCTACTTACTTACTTATATATAAAGTTGAAGAGTTTGTTTGTTTGGTTGAACGCGCTAATCTCAGGAACTACTTGTCCAAATTGAAAAATCAAAAAAAAAAGTTTAAGTTTAATTTTTCCAATTTTATCCAACTTTTCATCCAACAACCCAGCCCACTGTCCCATGTTGGTCTGGAACTTAAAAAAAATGCCAACTATAGTTCTAGCTTAGCATGCCGTAAAAGGCGACTAATTGTATATCGGGCTTTGGGTGTGTGATTGTGTAGGCGACAGGTTAGCCGCTTGTCACTGCTTTTTCACAATTTTCTAACTAACCCAGCTTGGCTTTATTTTTGGCTGAATGTGTTTGAAGGACCATGCTGCTTTGACTCTGCCTACCCCTTCGGGGATTATGGGCGTTATGTTATGTATGTATATAAATGTTTTTGTGTTCTATTCTAGTTCATTTATCGAGGAAGGCTATAGGTTATCTATACTTATAATAAATCTGTAGAGAGGTCAATTCTGTACATGAAATATATTTTCAAAATAACTATCAGGGGGTGATTAGTGATCGATACTGATGCCAAAAATGCAATCAGTAAAATTTTTGTCTGTCTGTCTGTCTGTCTATCTATCTGTCTGTATGTTCCTTATAGAAACAAAAACTACTCGACGGTTTTTAACGAAACTTGGTACAATTATTCTTCATACTCCTGGGCAGGTTATAGTTTACTTTTCATCACGCTACAATCAATAGGAGCAGAGTAATGAAGGGAAATGTTGGGAAAACGGGAGAAGTTACTCCATTTTTTAAACTTCATTCGCGAGTGCGGCCTTAATGGTTAAAGTTACATAGAAATCATGTATGACGGAAATAGTCTTTAGAATATTAACAATAAACGCGGGTGACACCGCAGCAACAGTAATACATAAGCAGGAATCAGATAGAGGCAACCCTACACCAGATGTCTTCAAATGGCGTCTATTGGCGAACGGGTGTGCACTATGAGATTTTTATAACTCTTTTATAGGCAAGATGGCGGATATAATAAATGCACGCTTAGTGAGCCGTTCTACCCTTATCTAGTTCGGGGTAGGTTAGGCTGAGCAAGGAAATGTCATACTAATATGAACCTTATTGCACTGTATTAAGCGACTTATGTTTCACGATATTGGATTATGTATTTAGAAAACGAAAATCGGATATGTTTTTGAGAATCGTAAATGTGTAACCATGATCTAATTTGTTTGGATTCTCTACTTAAGCATTATAGCGGTGATAGCTTATTGGTAAGCGAGCCTCAAATCTGGAGAGTGCGGGTTCAAACCCAGTCACGTATCTCTGGGTTTAAATCCAATTATTTATAGTGATGACACTTACACATTTGAAATAACAAAACAATGAATGTGTGATTATATTCCAATTTGTCTGGTTCCCCTATTTAGTAATTACGAAGGTCAGATCGGCAGTAGCTTCAATGTAATTGCCAGACTCGCTAAATCTTGGATCATTGTCTTAGCGGACTTCCAAAGCACGGGCCATAACGTTACGAAGTTAATGAAGAAGTATTAAATAGGAATTTTAAAATACAATACATATTATTATGTGGTTTAATGAGCCTGCTGCCTCTTTGACTCTGCCTACCCCTTCGGGGATTATGGGCGTGATGTTATCTATGTATGTATGTAAGTGTTAAAATTTTTTGTCAACTACATAATTCTCACATACCTTTAAAGGGACTTTGCCTTAAATCCTTTGAAGAATATTTTGTAGTCGAGTCCATTTCAAGGCGTTCTTATCCTTTACCCGACTTTGACGGAAAGAGGGTTATTTGATGTTAAATAAGATTGGCAAATACTTCCTAATCCTGATCAGCTTTTTCGAGAGGACTTGAGAATGACAGTTATGAAGATAACAAAGACCAAATACTTGTTGTCGAGCCGGATGGGGCGATCGCACGAGGGGATTCGTTGGCGCGCGCTGCGATCCCAGGACCCCTCCCACTGCGACAAGACGGAACACCACGGGGTTGTAGCGGGTATACCCCGGCCACTACATCTTGACCGGAGCAGGGACCTTAATCTATACTTATAATAAATCTGTAGAGAGGTCAATTCTGTACATGAAATATATTTTCAAAATAACTATCAGGGGGTGATTAGTGATCGATACTGATGCCAAAAATGCAGTCAGTAAAATTTTTGTCTGTCTGTCTGCTCCTTATAGAAACAAAAATTACTCGACGGATTTTTACAAAACTTGGTACAATTATTCTTCATCCTCCTGGGCGGGTTATAGTATACTTTTATCACGCTACAATCAATAGGAGCAGAGTTGTGAAGGGAAATGTTGGGAAAACGGGAGAAGTTCCTCCATTTTTTAAGCTTCCGTCGCGTGTGCAGCCTTAATGGTTAAAGTTACATAGAAATCATGTATGACGGAAATAGTCTTTATAATAATTACCATAAACGCCGGTGACACCGCTGGCACAGCTAGTTTTTCATAAGTTCCCAGGAGTCCCAAACACCACACTACCCCCCCTAGGTAGGGTGACGGTGCGTATCGCATTTAACCGTGTAAAAAAAAAGTCCTGTGTTGGTCTGGGACTTAAAAAGAATGTGCCAACTGTGTTTCTTGTCTAGCATGTCGTAAAAGGCGACTAATGGTATACCGGGTTTTGGGTACCTATGTGATTGTGTGGGCGACGAGCTAGCCACTAAAAAAAATAAAAAAAAATAAAAAACTATTTGCGAACGTGCACACAGCACTGGCAGATATAATAAAATGTCACTACTTTTTCACAATTTTCCATCTAACCCAGCCCAGTTTTATTTATGGCTGAATGTGGTTAAAGGGGCCTGCTGTCCCTTTGACTCTGCCTACCCCTCGGGGATTATAGTCGTAATGTTATGTATGTATGTATCAAGCACGGACTAGTAAAAAAAGAAGGACTCCACGCTATCAAACTACAGCGTGAAGCTACGCTTATGCATGTGTGAGTGAGATACTTATAAATACCAGATATGGGAAATCTGTCATGTGGAGCACTTATTATGTCAATGTGTGACGTAAGTTGCGTGTCAAGGTGGAGCACCTGAGTAGCTTCAATGTCTAGTTAGTGGCGCGGAATCCTTCTTTTTTACTAGTCCGTGGTATCAAGTAACATAATTGCCGTCTCGCATTTTCCCCCAAACTTTTTGTTGCAAAGTTTATTACTTAGTCGTATAGATAAGACCAATAATCATTTCGCCAAATCGCAACATGTATCTGGGTCATATAGGGGGGAGGGGGGCATATGCGTGCATCCTATGACTTATAAAATGTTTACGAGACATAACCACTTTACGGTGGGGTAGTGATGGGGTGCGCATCGAATTATCGATATCGACATCGATAATTCCATGCGTCCCATGTCTCATGACTTTAATTTTTTCCATCATTACTTTCTTAGTTAGCTTTGGTTTCGAGAATTGCGTGATAGTATGCATGGGTAGAAATTTGACAACCTTGTTGATTCAATAGGCTATGAGACTAATATATTTTTTAGTTTATCAAAAATTATTGAATTCGTATTTTCTTGTTTTATTGAATACTCGAAGAATAATAAAGATACAGCGCTTTAAATACCTGGAGAGGGCGTTTTTACATCACTTGCTAAAACTCTACAGAACAAGTGACGTCACGCGCAACTCACGCTGAACAATAGAAAAAATAGGTGAGCAATATTTTTTTTGTAATCTGTTTAATAAATTAATTTTTTTTTTGAGTCAACTAACCTATTTATAGCGCGCAAGGAAAGCGAGTTCGATTATCAGTATCACACAAAGACCAAATACTTGTTGACGATAATATTTGTCTCCAGTCTGGGTGTTAATGGTACGATTTAGATGTCTTTAGTGATAAATACTGTGTTTTAACTTCTTAGTTGATTGTACCTTTGCTGATTACTATTTGTAAAACAATTTCATGATCACAAAACCTAAACAAAGGCTAGGCAAGAAATACCATCGGCACTTTTTTTAGTCCCAGATCAACATAGAACTTAACAACATTAATAAGCTACCTGGTCATACTAACTTCTAATTCTAATATCGATAAACACAATATCGATACTAATGACGTCACTATTCACGTCGCAACTGAGACGGACGCGTAACATCGCAACGATTCATTGTTAAACGGAACATAACTTATAACGGCTGGAGTACATGCCGTGTGACGTCATAGTTGAGTACTGTATACTTTATATACATATATACATACTAGCTTTTGCCCGCGGCTGTGCCTGTGGGGATTTTGGTAACAAATACTATCCTGCGGCATATATACATTTTTCCGGGATAAAAATTCTATCTCAAACTATCCTATCTAATTATAATCGCTCAAGGGGTTTATACGTGAAAACGTATACATAGAATATCAATTGCATTTATAATACCACTGATATAATTGCTGCACCCCGCGGTTTCACCCGCGTATCTCCCGTTCCCGTGGGAATACGGGGATAAAATATAGCCTATGTTACTCGCTGATAAAGTAGCTATCCATAACTGAAAGAATTTTCCAAATCGGTCCAGTAGTTTCGTAGCCTATTCAATACAAACAAACAATCAAATCTCAAATCTTTATAATATTAATGGATAATGAAATAGAGAATTCTGACCTTCCGGAACATCTTAACCCTACACACGATGTTACGCAGACGATAGTATTCTTGGAAGGTTAACCCTTTGATGTGTTTTGAAGTCCAGCTCAAGGTACAAAGCTTACTCATCTGTCACTGGGCCTAATGTACCCTCAGGCGACTGAAGGGTTTACAAGGGCTCACTGAGTCTGGGTAAAATAAAGCCAAGTTCCACTATTTGTCGGAATATCATAAAGTTATTTTTGGTGAACAAAATTTTAGATAAATTGTGCATTGGAAATAAATTAAACAGAGATACAAAGCAAAGACGTGTAACTACTAAATAATAAAAAAGACCTTCATTATAATATTATAAATGTTATTTCCTGTACCAAGTCCGAGCCACTGGTAAATTGACTCGGAATAACTTACGTTATTTCAAATTCAAAATAAAAAAACCTTTGGTTTTATATGCTTAAAAAAAATCAATAATGTATTTTTTTTTAATACAAGTATATTACCATCGGGTTCAGAAAGTACTTAGATTTTATGGATAACTTATTCTGTACAATTTTCATCAAGTTCTAAGCATATCATACAATAAATGTCCGATATTACGACGAAGCCAAGCTAGTGTTATTAATCCAAATGTCAAAATAATTCTTCTAAAAATAAAACACACTAGCAGGACCCCGCGGTTTTACCTGCATAGTTCCCGTTCCTGTAGGAATATGGGGATAAAATATAGCCTATGTTACTTCCGGATAACGTAGCTTTCCAATGATGAAAGAATTTTTGAAATCGGCACAGTAGTTTTTGAGTTTATTCATTACAAACATACACACACACAAAAATACAAATCTTTTCTCTTTATAATATTAGTATAGAAGTATAGATACAATAACTTCAACCCTCTAATCCCCTTAGGGGTAGGCAGAGTCAAAGGGGCAGCAAGCTCATTTAACTACGTTCAGTCAAAAATAAAACTAGGCTGGGTTAGATGGAAAATTGTGAAACAATAGCGACAAGTGGCTATCTTGTAGTTGTCGCCTACACAATCACACACCCAAACCCGATATACCATTAGTCTGAAAGATAATTTAATCTGTGCTCGCTTTGAACTTGGCTCGCGCACTACCGAGCTTATTAATTGGACGGTGGAGGTTTTAATACAATTAAGGAATTACATTTAGCAAATGTGGTTAAATTATCATAAGATCTTATTTGTATAAGTACATTATATATGAATGTTAAGCAATGATCTTTTATATGATTCATTGAGCTTAATGGTTAGAATATGTACCTCATATCCGGCGATGCTGGTTCAAACCCGGGCGTTATTTTTCTATTTTTCAAATTTAATTATGGTTTTCAGACTTGCTTAGTGAAACCTACACATCCTACTAATATTATAAATGCGAAAGTTTGTATGTATGGATGGATATTTGTTACTCTTTCACAAAAAAACTACTTAATGGATTTTAATGAAACTATAGAATAATATAGCTTATACACCCGAATAACATATAGGCTACGTTTCATCGATGTACCACGCGAGCGAAGTCGCGGGCAGAAGCTAGTCCAATATAAATATGAATGTGGAACTATGACCCATTTATCTGGTCAAGCAGTTTAGGCGCAACGATGAAATATACATAACGTCGCGCCCATAATCCCCGAAGGGGTAGGCAGAGGCAAAGGGGCAGCAGGCCCCTTTAACCACATTCAGCCAAAAACAAAACTGGGCTGGGTTAGATGGAACATTGTGAAAAAGTAGTGACGAGGGCCTAGCTCGTCGCCTACACAATCACATACCCAAAACCCGATATACCATTAATCGCCTTTTACATGCTAGGCAAGAATCACAATTGGCACATTATTTTTAAGTCCCAGACCAACATGGGACGATGAATCGTACAACATAACCTTTTCTATTGTTTTGCTAAAATCGTTTAAAAGGAGCAGAGGTAGTGAAGTCACTGCTATTTTTTTTTTACTAAGTATCTGTTCCGAGGAACAGGTACGAACAGCGAACTCTGGCGGCTGCGCTTCGGCCAAATTGCGGCAATTATGCGGCTGGTGTAGGGTTACCATGCGTCCGGATAATAGCAGACATGTCCCTGATGTCTGTAATCTGTATTTTCGATATTTACTTGTATACTTGTAGAATATTTTGTCCCTTGTTAGTCCTACTCTGTAGATGGCGGGATGGTAAGGGTATTCTTTATGTATTAAATGATGATTGAAGGTATTTAAGTAAACAATATTGTCAAATTAGAGGGTTTTTTTAATTAAAACACCCAAAAGATGGCGTAATTGTGACGTGCGGTCTTGTCACCCTCCTCATTGGTTAGATGTCAGACAAACTGACATAATGTTAACAATGAGCCAATAGTGACAGTGATAAGACCACGAGACTCGTGCCACCTAGCGGATTTTTATTTTTGAAAAAACCCCTGACTAAATAATCATGACAATAATTACCATTTCACTTTCCGTATCTATTGCGTTTTGGATGTTTTCCTGATTTCTCTTAAAGTAGACTAAACATGGTCACCGTATTCGCAGATTTTCAACGCTAGAATGCGACTGGGTGTAATGATAGCAGTATGACACCCTTACGTGGCTAGCTACGTCACTAGGTCTCTTAGATGGAGACCTAGTTAGGGTACCTAGTAAATCGACAGAGCTACTGTGATCTCGTCTTTACTTTTCTTTACATCAGCATACTATAACGTCATAATCCCCTAAGGGGTAGGCAGAGTCCAAAGAGCGAGAAGCTTAAACCACATTCAGCCAAAAATTAAGATAGGTTAGATGGAAGACTGTGGAAAAGCGGTGACAAGTGGCTACTTGATCACAAATCCAGAACTCCATACACCATTAGTCGCCTTTACGACATGCTAGGCAAGAAACACAGTAGGCACATTATTTCTGAGTCCCTGACCAACATGGGATCTATACTGATCTGACTGCGAACGCCATCAAACCGCGATGACGTCACTGACCGCCAAACAAGCTGACATATTCGTAAGAACTCACTCAATATCAGGTTAACTATGACGGAGCGCGAGAATTTTTATCGGTCAGTGACGTAATTATAGTCACGTGACAATTAGAAGCGTTTTGGCGGGAATTCTAAAAACTAATTTTAATGACGTATTTTTTTATTGAATTTGACGAAAATTTTCATAAAATTATTATTTTCGTGCTCAATTAGGGGTATATCTATGAAACAAAATCGATTCCAAAAAATTGACAACATCCTTATTGGTGTGTATGAAGAATTCGGAGAATTTACCCTACGCATGAAATGTAGTGTTGCCATTGCCACAAAAAAAAAATGTTTTCCCTCCCTCTCTCCTGTTGCGATGACTCGCCGTATCCACTATCGGGATTGAACAACAAAAACTATAACGTTCGCGGTTAACCGTAATCATGTGTGCCACAGTACGGAAGACAGCAGTGAGAACAATAATGTCCTCCTAACCGATTTTAGTCACGGCCAATCTCAACGAGGATTAGCCACGCAGGATATTATAGTGCACAAGTGTGTGCGCAAACACAGGTGCACTCTCTGTTCCTTCTCTCATAGTCCGGTGAGACGGCACCGACATGGGGGGTCAGACGCAGGACCAACGGCTTAACGTGCTTTCCGAGGCACGGGTGTAAACGCCAACTTCCTGACTCCGGGCTGTTACCGAGTAATTTCAATATTGAAGTATTCAGACACAAATTTTTGGCCTGATCCGGAATAAGAGATGAATGGATTGTGTGAAAGATGATAAAAGGGAAATGGGAGTGGATAGCTTGATGACGGCTGACCGGGACGTATGGAAGAGGAAGACATGCTTTTTTTTTACCCGGTGAAATGCATTACGCTACCACTTCACTTCGGGGGGTCGAAGTGGTTATGTGGGACTCCCAGGGACCTCTGTTACAGGAGATCCCCTCTCCGGCCAAGGTGGCAGTGGCCGGGGTATACCTACTAAAACTCCGAGATGCATCCTCTACGGATGGAATGGATACTATGGAATCGTCCGCTAGAGGAAGACATGCTGCGCCGACTCCGGATGACCTGGGAGAAGGGCAAGAGGATGATGACGAGTTATGTATGTATGCGCCTCACTGCTTCTCCCTTTACTGCGGGTGGTGGTATTGAATAGTCATGCGCCGTGAATTACCATCTTTTTGCCGGAATTCAATTACTCGCAGCTTTTCTGGTGTCGTAATGGCCGAATGTTACAGTTCTTTTCCGGTATATGGTACATACTTACATATAGCATCACGCCCATAATCCCCGAAGGGGTAGGCGGAGTCAAACGGCAGCAGGCCCCTTTATTCACATTCAGCCAAAAACAAAACTGGGCTGGGTTAGATGGGTACGTAACATCACGCTCATAATCCCCGAAGGGGTAGGCAGAGTCAAAGGGACAGCATGCCCTTTCAACCACATTCAGCCAAAAATAAAGGCGGGCTGTGTTAGATGGAAAATTGTGAAAAAGCAGTGACAAGCGGCTAACCTGTCGCCTACACAATCACACACCCAAAACCCGATATATGTACCATTAGTCGCCTTTTACGACATGCTAGGCAAGAACCACAGTTGGCATATTCTTCTTAAGTCCCAGACCAACATGAGACAGTGGGCTAGGTTGGTTGTTAGATGGGACATTGTGAAAAAGTAATGAAAACTGGCTAGCTCGTCGCCTACACAATCACATACCCAAAATACCATTACTCGCGTTTTACGACATGCTAGACAAGAAACACAGTTGGCACATTCTTTTTTAAGTCCCAGACCAACATCGGACTATTATGGACTATATATATGGTGCAACCTTAAATATAAATATGTAATAATTGCATAATAACTAGTATTTTTGAATTTCATTCGAATTAACATCGTTTCTTCACCCGGTTTTTTTTGTATTAAATGAACCTCATACCCATTTTGGTCTGAGACTTAAAAGAATGTGCCAACTGCGTCCTTTGCCTAGCATATCGTAAAAGGCGACCAATCGTGAATTGGATGCTGTGTTTGTGGTTATGTGAGCGACGAGCCAGTCACTAGTCACTTTCTACAATTCTCTAACGCAGTGGTTCCCAACCTGTGATCCGGACCATCATTAGTCCGCGATACAAAGCATTTGGTCCGCGAAAGACTTAACAATGTTATTCGTTTCAAATTATGAAGTAAACTTTCGACCACATGGTCCCTGACAACAAGAATTAATTTAGTGGTATTCCATCAATAAAAGGTTGGGTACCCCTGCTGTAACCGAACTCAATTTTACTCTTAGCTGAAAGCTTAGCTGATTCAAGGAACTACTCTGAATGCTCCTTCGGGGATTGCGGAGGTAATACGTCTACGTGTATGTATGTTGATGCATTTTCGTAACGCACATTGAGTTTCTGAGGCAGTCTTTGTTTTATTCTGGCTGGACTAAAATACGTCGTATTGTTGCCGTCCAATGACTTCTCAGAATCTCGTAAACTTGAAATGCTGTGCGCTTGTTATACAATGTTGCGCAAAATATAACGAGCAGCGCCCCGCGGTTTCACCCGCATAGTTCCCGTTCCTGTAGGAACATGGGGATAAAATATAGCCTATGTTACTTCCGGATAATGTAGCTTCCAATGGTGAAAGAATTTTCGAAATCGGCACCGTAATTTTTGAGTTTATTCATTACAAACATACACACACACAAAAATACAAATATTTCTTCTTTATAATATTAGTATAGATTATATATTATATATTATAGAGCACATTTTCATATGACTATGTGTGTATATCAAGTGGCTAGCTTGTCGCCTACACAATCACAAACCCATTACACCATTAGTCGCCTTATCGACATGCTAGGCAAGGAACACAGTTGGCCCTTTATTTTTAAGTCCCAGACTAACATGGCATTGGCACTAGCAAGCTATAAATAAGAAATCCACCACTATTGGCGTCAAGTGGCGAATCGCACGTTCCGTTCCAAGGAGTACTCATCGTTATAGCGGGCATTCGTCATGTCAGCGACGTTACGACTCACGCAAAGCTGTGGAACGAAACGCAACTGTGACAAATGTCGATATTCACGCTCTTTGAAAATAAAGTTTACGCCCCGTCTCGGATTTATAATACCGACTTTTTTAAATTCACCGCGCAACTTTTTTAATTCATAAGAACCTTCACTTGAAAATAACAAACACAACTAAAAAGTAATTAGCGAAATCGGTAAAGCCGTTCTCAAGTTATAGCCTTGAGGTGGACCACCCTTATCACTTAGGGGTATGAAAAATAGATTATGACCGATTCTCAGACTTACCGTATACACATATAAAATTTCATAAAAATCGGTCAAGCCGTTTCGGAGGAGTTTGGTAACAAACTCACACGAGAATTTTACATATTAGATTATTTACGGAATCAGTTTTTTTTTAAGATAAAAAGGAGCCAATATCCTTCAGGATTGCAATTTTGGCGTCCTACTCTATCACAATTAATTCCTTGAACTCTATCACACTCGGTTTTGGCGAGAAAACGTAACAGTAAGATACTGTATATAAATAAATAAATAATAATAAATATTCAACGACATCATATACATTGATCTGACTCCGAAGTAAGTAGCTTAAGCACTTGTGTTACGGATATCAGAATCAACAGTGGTATTACAAATTTAAAATTAAATATTAACACCCAGAGACAGAACAAACACAAGTATTCATCACACGAATGTTTCTCCTGAGTGGGGATCGAACCCACAACTCTTGGTCACTACCAAATGCGCCATCGAGCTTGTCATGCACCGTATGCATAACTAATATTATATTCATATTCAAGTGCGTAGTTTGTCACTATCAATGAATGGGTCATTCATTATTGTTCGATATATAGATTGAAGCACAGTTCATTTGACCCAATAACACAGTTGTAATGAAATGACAAATGAATCGTAATTATATGTACACAGATTAATAAAACTGAAATGTATGTCAGTTTTTAACATTAATATAAAAAAATTTGACATTTGTAATCTAATAGTCATTGTTTAGGCGACGAGCTAGCTACTTTTAACTACTTTTTCGCAATTTCCCATCTAACCAAGCTCAGTTTTATTTTTGGCTGAATGTGGTTAAAGGGATTTGCTGTCCCTTTGACTTTGCCTACCCCTTTGGAGATACGGATGTTATGTTAAACGTTACATTTGTAAGACATCAATTGTATTTGTTATCTGTGTTGTATCTTCATGCGCTGTGTCTTCGTTATTTATTATGTTTGCTGAACAAAAAAAAAATCGTATAAGTACGATTTTTTTTTGCCGAACAATAGCGACGATATTAAGTGTTACTCTCAAAACCTACTTTTTTCTGTTTAAGACATCTAATTTTGAAAAACAGATTGGCAACAGGACCCGTCCTTAGCTTCTCATAAATTAGCCAAGTAATTATTCTTAATTCGCGTTATTAACCTTTATTACAACTGAAAGGTCTTGATAATTTTTCCTACCACATTTTCTTTTAATAACACAAAGAATTCTCTTTGTGAAAACACTAGATTGAAAATGTCCTTCTAATTATGACATAATTAAGGTTTATTACATTTAATTTAAGTTAGAAAAGTGTTTTGTAAGATAAAAGGTGTGTACGTTGGTGTGTGAATAAATATATTTAAATTGAATGAAGTCTTCATCCCCATATTGTTCAGGGACTAACAAAAATGTGCCAACTGTGTTCCTTGCCTAGCATGTCGTAAAATGCGACTAATGATGTATCGGGTTTTGGGTGTGTGATTGTGTACGTGATAAGCTAACCATTTGTCACTACTTTTTCACAATTTAACATTTAACCCAGCCCAGTTTTATTGCATCCATAATATTTTATACGAGGCGTACAAACGGCCTTTGGCGGGAACACGAACCTGTCAAAATTGAAAATTCGAGTTCGGAACGCGTTCGGAAACGCGCGAGATGTACGTAATCAGATCCGGTACTAATGCATTCTGGTTCCACGGATTCAGAGTAACGAAACGCAGGCTGCTAATGGAACTGGCAGGTGGGATTTTCGGCTCGTTTCCTTTTGCCTTGTTTTGGAATTTTAAAAATATAATGGCCGTGTTCGGATTGGCGGGTGGAAAGTTTTTTTTTTATTTCGGATTTACGTCAGTGGAATCGTACGTTTTGAGATTTGTTTTTGAGGTACCAGTTTTGGGATATTTTTAATTTATTATAAAATAATTACCTACGTCTTGCTCTAAGTACCGAATCTGTAGTTTAAACGAACGACACACTGGCGAAGATACAGTGGATTCAAATTGCGCGTGACGTCACACGTAGGTACAATTTTTACTTACAAGTGACGTCGCAAGCCCCCACTTCAAAACTTTGTAATTTTCTGTTGTCTTGATAAAGCAAAAAATATGTGTCCTAGTATTTTTGTATAATCTAACTGACGGACTAAATAGAACTAAGTTGTTTGACCCAGTATTGTCCCCTATTGGAACATTATGTTAAAGTTTCAGAGCAATATGGGACAATTCCATTTACAAATATAATTAAAATTCTGGTAACTATTTAAACACTAAACAGAGTCTAAACCTAGGTGCAAATAGTCTTTTCATAATAGCAGTTTCTGTAGCGTAGAGTCGGGTAGTCGGGCTAATTTGAATTTTACAAGTACTTAATGGTCTGTGTACAGACTACAGAGTTTATACTTTGTAAGGTCAGCAGGAAAGGTGGTAGTAGCTCAATGGTAAGGACACGCGCCTCTTAATCGCGGAGTGCGGGTTCAAACTCGGGCACGCACCTCTGGATTTTTTAAATCTATGTACGTATTTATACCACTAGCTCGACGGTGAGGGAAAACATCGTGTTGAAACCTGCAAATTCAAACAACTTTGGATTTGTAACTATGATCCAAAAATTGTCTCAATGTAATTACCAGACTCGCTAAATCCTGGATCATGGTCTAAGCGGACCCCGTCTAAGCACGGGACACAGCGCTAGGAAGATGATGAAGGTCGGCAGGAAAGGGGACAACAAGATATTTATTTGTCGCCATCATTTATAAAAACACCTTTCTAACCCCTCCGATCGTTTTGGGAGCCGCTTGCCCATTTGACTGTACCCACTCCTTCGGGGATAACGGCGTGATGATATCTATGTAAAGTTGAGTTGGGTTAGTTGAAAAATTGTGAAAAAAAAAGTGGCGACCAATGGCTTGCTCGTGGCCTACATAATCACAAATCCTTTACCCAGTTCACCATTAGTCGCCGTTAACGACATGCTAAGCAGGGATCACAGTGGTTGGCACTAATGAAATAATTTCATTAGTCCCAGATCAACATGGGACAAAGATAATGCATGCATAGTGTTGCATCTTTTTTTGCAGTCAGTACCTTGCATCTTTTTTACACACAACATAATTTTAAACATACATTACATAAGAGAGTAAAGTCGATAATAGCTAATTTGGACACTTGAATATATTATATATTACATATAGTATAAAAGTGGTATGTGTGTGTATATTACATATAAGTGTCTAAATTAGATATTCCCGACCTAGTTTTTCCTATTTACACTGAAACTACTGGACCGATTTGAAAATTTCCTTCACCAATGGAACGCTATTTTATCAGAAAGTAAGCTAGCCACTTGTCACAACTGTTTCTCAATTTTCCATCTAACCCAGCCCAGTTACATTTTTGGCTGAATGTGTTTAAAGGGACCAGCTGCTCCTTTGACTCTGCTTACCCTTTCGGGGATTATGGGCGTGATGTTGTGTGTACATACTTATAAAAAAAAACCATTACAAGACAAACATTATACCGAGGTGTGTGCCAATAGGTTGCCCGCTCAGCTCAAGTCGCGAGCTACCTGAAGGCAAATCACGACACTGGTTTTCAGCGGTACTTTGATGTTGAGAGACCACCTAGGTCTTCATCGTCTGGCTAATTTCTCAATATTTGGTCCTTAGAACGGCTTCATTACGCCAGTTTTCTCTATAGAATTTATTATATCAGGCCTATTGGTCTAGCAGAGGCGACGACACCAAGGGTCACGGGTTCGAATCCCGGTAGGGGCAAATGTTTCATGTGACGAACATAGACATTTGTAATCGAGTCATGGATGTTTATAAAACTAATTTAAGTATGTCTATCCGTTATCTAGTAAATATACTACACATTATTATATACTTAGTTCGGAACCAAAGAATCGGTGTAAGTCTAAATATATAAGTATATACATACTTATATAAAAAAATGAAATGATATTTCATTTTATGAACACATTCATACGCTTAACAATTTTATTACTGGCTAAAGCGGTCACTTCCTAACAGTTGCCTTTCATACTAAAAACCTGTTTTGCAATAAAACTTCAATTAACACTGTATACTTAAAGCCTTATTATTATTGTAATAGAGTTCAAAATATAATTAGAAATGTTTACCGTAACTTTATATCCTGTTACGATAGATGTAAAATAAGAGCTAAGTTTTGTCTTCTTTTGTTAAATGTTGACTGGTAAGTCAATTGAGATACTTTTTAAAAGCTGTCAAGACACAATCACTCGATAGATTTTGTATGGGCTTGTCGGTTTGTGACGTCACTGGTTCGCATATTCAACTAGCTAAATAATAATCAGTTTTGTAAAATAAAACATCGTAGACGCAATATAATTCAAAATGGATGAGGTATTATAATATAATGCGATATTTTCTTTTACTGAATTAATATTTTAAAACTAAATATAAAATGGCTGTAGGGATGAGCTTGTCACCTGCCACTGTGCCTTTTACAATTTCATATTTTTTTCAACGGAAATCCATCTAGATTTCTGTCCGTCCCGGATGGAGCAGTGCAGAATATGTCCGACTTGCATCGGCTAAAGCCCCAAGATCCCCGGGTAACTCGGGATCAGCGCTATGTTGAAAGACCCGGGAACCCCACCAGACGGAACTCAGACAGCCTATAATTTTATATCTATCCCAACTAATTTTTTTTCGGTTAAACATGGTTAAACGCAACCATTTAAAATTATAAATAAAATAAAAAAATTAAATAAAAAGGAAAGATTTAAATGATGCCTTTTTAAATTGAATTGGCTCCAAAATTACTAGACCGATTTGTAAATTTTTTCACTAATGCAAAGCCACTTTATCAGCGAGTAACATAGGATTTATTTTATCCCCGTATTCCCACGGGAACGGGAACTACGCGGTGAAACCGCCCGTCGCTGCATGTACAAAATAAAAAAAAATAAAAATATATTTCGGACCAAATAATCCAGGGTTAGTAACAAATACTGCTTCTTGGATTTTGGTTAACCTTTAAGGATAGCGTGCATGACAACATGCAAGTACCCGGCGCGCGCGCTACCGGGCGCCTAGGCGAAACCAGTTTAAATCCAGACTTCCTAGACAGGTCTGCTATTCTTGGTGGTCGGTTATGTGGCTATAGGTGCGACTTCTATTATTGTCCTAACATACCTGCGCCTGCGTCTGACATTATTACTGGGACATAACTTGAATACATAGACATCATAGCCCGTAATCCCTAAAGGAGTAGGCAAAGACATTCAGACAAAAACAAAACTGAGCTGGGTTAGATGTAAAATTGTGAAAAAGTAGTGACAAGTGGCTAGCTCGTCGCCTACATAATCACATACCCACAACCCCATACACCATTAGTCGCCTTTTACGACATGCTAGGCAAGAAACACAGTTGGCAACAGTTCTTTTTTTTTGTCCCAGATCAACATGGGCCAAGTCCCAGACCAACATGGGACAAAGTAATTAACAATTAATAATAAATTAATAAATTCTCCAGACTGACACACCAATTCCCTAGTTCCTAAACTAAGCTTATAAGCTTGTACTATGGATACTAGGTGAACGGATGGACATACTTAAATACATTTATAAACATCCATGACTTGAGTACAAATGTCCATGTTCATCACACGCAACATTTGCCCCTAGCAAGATTCGAACCTGCAACTCTCGGTTTTGTGGTCAGGGTTTCTGACCATTCGAACAATGGGCTTGTCATAGTAATGGATTAGGTGTATGATAATGTTCAGTATAGTAAAAGTTTGAAGCTTAAGAAATTAACCCTAGGGTTGTTATATTATTTGTAGGACAAATTAGTGTTACTGAATATGTATGTATTCGTACACCTTTGTATAAATTGTGTTGAAAAGAGTAACTTCTGAGTTTCTTGCCGGATTTTTCTCGGTAGATACAACATTCCTAACAGGTAGTAGAATCATATAGCTTTACTTGCATTTGACGATTATAAGTGTTTCCTTGAAACCTATATAAATCTATACTAATATTATAAAGAGGAAATATTTGTATTTTTGTGTATGTGTATGTTTGTAATAAATAAACTCAAAAACTACTGTGCCGATTTAAAAAAATCTTTTACCATTGAAAAACTACATTATCCGGAAGTCACATAGGCTATATATTTCATCCCCATATTCCTACAGGAACAGGAACTATGCGGGAGAAACTGCGAGGCGCTGCTAGTAACGAATATTTTGACTTTGAAATATTTATTAGTTTTAGTATTCTTATATCTACATTTTGTATGCCTTTGGTACATTTTATTATGGAAAAATAGTTTAATGTTGCAGGCCTTGTGATAGATTCTCTGCAGCGGACCATATGGTCAGAGGGTACCAAGCAATTAAAACTGGTCAAAAGTTAGTGAAGAATATATCAGGCAACATTCCTTTGATCAATCCATGTACTTAATAAAAAATAAATCTAGGTAGACATAAATATAATTAGATAGGTAATGAAATAGATGATTTTATGTTATGATACAAAGCAGAACTAATATTGATCAACCATTTGAGAGACAGATACAAGAGTTTAAGACAAATCTTCCAGTTACATACCATGTTAAATCTATACTTGAGCATTTAAGTAATCAAAAAAAATTCAGTCGAATTGAGAACCTCCTCCTTTTTTTTGAAGTCGGTTAAAAATTATAAAACTTTATTCATAATTTTGTCAATTTTATTATTGTATCGTTGTAATGGAAAGCAAATATGTAAATCATAAGGGAAATCATGTTTATCAATGATTTTGATTGCTAACTAGTGAATTGAGGCAAATATTAAAACAATCCAATTGAGTTTCCAATTGACATAACCATTCATGCTTAAAGTCATTGCTTATCATCCAAGGGTGTAGCAACAAATAGATAGGTTTAAGATCTTTATTCTCATACGAAATTACATTTCATTTACAATGATAAATTTATAATGATAGATAAATATATATAAGTATTTCTAAAACTTACAAGACAGGATTTCAAAAAGAGGAGGTATGTATTTACATAAAAAATAAGCTATCTAAATCATATTAAATAAAAAAAATGTATTTGCAAGAATACAATTTTTGGTCAGAGGGTTTACATAGATCATGTTATTATATTCACTACAAAGCATCCACTATAGACAGCCTATTTTTATTTTATGTCATTTGTAGGTAATATAATGTTTGTGTTTACATAATTTTTTACCAACTTCAAAAAAGAATGAAGTTTACAAATTTGTTGGCATCTTTTGTTTAATGAGTTTTAAAATGACGGCTGATTAATTAATATTTAAATTAAATACTATTGGAGTGATAGTAAAGTTAAGTCAATGTAAAGTTGGATAAATAAACCTTTGTCAAGTTATGTAATTGTTAGCAGAAAATGTGAGTGGATTATTTTATTTTTTAATCCTATCTCCTGAACACACCATAGATTTTTAGCAAAGATAAAAATACACACGCGATGCACCGTTGTCTGGTCTATTGTAATGCTTATCGTGTTTTCTATGCAGTCCACATGTTTTATTATTCATATCTCGTGACGTTATACATTCACGAACGTTTTTAAAGTACAAAAATGTTCACCTAACATTTTATTCTAACTTAAAAAAGTTATACATGATTTATAGTGTAGCTAAACCATTTAATTACAGGCCACTTCGAAATTTAAAAATGACAGCTGATTTAAAATTTGAATTTCGAATCCGTTTTAAATCGCGAAAACTCAAAGAACAACGCACACAAAAAATCAGATAAGACAATTAGGTAAAAATAAGACTGGTAAATGTTTTTATTCAAATAATAGGAAAATTACAAAGATAACGTTTTGTTTACTAACCTCTCCGTATCACGAAAAACAGAAGTGCAGGAACATAAAAAATCACCATTCCTCCAATATCACGGCTATTCATGACAAACTTACACTTCAACAAAACAATATTAGCGCATAAACAAAATTTCGATTAGTATCGGAAGCACCGGCAGCACGGTATTGACCCGATCCTTTATGAAACCATGGGGAAAATATGCATTTTTTATCAACTTATATCGATTCTAATCGCGACAAGGCTCCGGTTGGAACGGGCTGCGTAACGTACGCCCAGAGAAACTGGTTCCTTTATGTAACAAATATCACTCGCGAGCACCTTCGTAATTTCATTAATAACTCCTAAAAATCGATCCCACAACACGGTTCACGACAATTCTAACAGAATACTGCGGCGGCGTATAAATTCATTATTTTGCTATCTAAAACGATCATTTAACAGCACAAGATGGATATATTCGAACGGTACACACTTGCGGAATTATGATTTGGCGATTAGATAAGTATTATGTCGGCGCATAGCGATTTTCCATGTCATATTCATGATACAATGGTTGCAAACAATGTTATCGGCCGTTCGCACACGACCCTCGCAACGCACGCTCGCGATGACACTAAAACTCTACATAGATGTCGCGTTACTCGCGGCGCCATTATGGAAAATGGCGTCGACACGATCCGTCAAAACCCTGCAAACAGTTTTAGTACGTATTTCCTTCAAATTAAAGTGTATATTAGGGTGCTCATAGCCGCCTTACTCCACTATTCGATCGTATAAGGCGGCCGATTTCAAAAGACGCAAGTGCACACAACTTTGATTTGGTGAAATGTACGTTTTATCAGTTCGTCTTATAAAAGGGATCTTTTTGTCTCTTTTTCTTGTATGCGATTTGGAACAAATATAATACATTTTATTCTACGCTTGCGCGAATGTCTTCCAATGTCTGCTAATTTGCTTGACGATACTCAACTCTAAGTTTACGTAACATAAAGTATTAGTTTGGAGTGGTGACGGCGATAGATAATTATTTTTGTTGTTTGGTGACCGATAGTAAAACCAAAACTACTTACAGAACAAAGATTGTGATGGGCTCAAATTGTGACCCCCTAAATGCTTTACTAGGTACTTGTGTATTTGTACAACTATTTTGTTTTTTTTTATTTATAGGTAAACAAAGGATTATGTATTATATAGGTAGGTATGCGTTTTATTACCCATACAAATGAATAATGTATTGTTGTACCTACAGTGAAAAGGTAATTGGTAGAGGTGCCTAAAAACGCAATAGTTATCATAGTACCTAATGACCTTTAAAAAAAATTCAAGTTATTTTATTAGTTAAATTCGCGACTACTTGCGTGCTTGCTCATGTATGTATTTGCGCTCTTTTGCGAGAAAAAATACTTAAAGATGAATTGTTTAATACCTTCTGCATTTCTGTCACTGTGTAATCTTTGAAAACTATTTGCAAACTAACACTTACATATTAATGTATTAAAAATAAAAGGAACTGGCTGAATATAAAACCACTACAAAGAAATAATAAAAAACGCGCGAAGAGCGCCAATATCGATTGTCTTTTTTTTACAATTCTAATGAATCTAATGTTTGTGAAATTTTCTCTAAATAAAGATGAAAAGTTTGTTTGTTTGCTTAAACCCGCTAATCTCTGAAACTATGGGTCCAATTTGAAAAATTCTTTCAGTGCTAGATAGCCCATTTATCGAGGAAGGCTAAAGGCTATATTTGACTGGCTCGTTGATCCAGTGGTCAGACACTCTGGCCACGAAACCGAGTGTCGCGGGTTCGAATCCCGCTAGGGGCAAATGTTTCGTGTGATGGACATGGAGATTAGTACTCGAGTCATGGATGTTTATAAACGTATTTAAGTATGTCTATCCAGTCACCTAGAATCCATATCACAAGCATAAGCTTAGTTGGGGCTAGGGAATTGGTGTGTCAGTCTGAAGAATTATTTATTTAAGTATCGATGGATCAAGATAAAACGAGCTTTGTTTCACTTCGCGATGTTAAACGTCTTTACCACAAAGCACATTTGATGAAATCTTAACCTCACGCAGATTAATGTTTAAACTCCTGTAAAATATTACAAAGGTATAAAAATTAATCGTGTGTAATCTTCGTTCTCAAAATTGTTTGAGTGAGTTTAAACAATTACCTACTCGCAGTAATGAAATGATTCTTGCTAGTGATGTGAAATGTAGCTGCAAAAAATTTTTTTTTTTTTAACCGACTTCAAAAGAGAGTTTCTCGAAATTATATAGCCACGGACTAGTAAAAAATGAAGGACTCCGCGCTGTCATACTACAGCGTGATGCTCTTACGCACGTGTGAGAGCGCTTATGTCAATGTGCGTGAATTTGCATGTTAAGTTGGAGCTTCGCAAATGTCTAAACGTCTAGTTAGTGGCGTAGTAGTGGAGTTCCACTTTTTTTAGTAATCCGTGGTCGGTGATAAATAAATAATACGTAATTATCATGACGACTAATGGTATATCGGGTATCGCTTGATCATGGTAACGACTAATGGTATATCGGGTTTTGGGTGTGTGATGTATAGGCGACGAGCTAGCCCCTTGTAAAAACTTTTTCACAATTTTCCGTTTAACACAGCCAAGTTTTGTTTTTGACTGAATGTGATAAAGAGGCCTGCTGCCCCATTGACTCTGCCTACTCCTTTGGGGATTATGGGCAAGATGTTATGTATGTATGTACGTAACTAATATTTGATCATAACTCGTAATTTTCGATGTTATTTAAGTCAAAGTTAGACCTTAAGATCTCGTGTTAGTTACGCTATATTGCACTATGACTGCCTCGTTGGTCTAGCGGTAGCATGCGCCACTAAAGGACCAAGAGGTCCTTAAGGGTAAGAATCCCGGGTCGGGCCAAAAATTTGTGGCTGGGTATTTCAATATTAAAATTACTCAGTATTTCAGTAACAGCCCGGAGTCAGACAGTTGGCGGTTTAATCACCCCGTGCTTCGGAAAGCACGTTAAGCCGTTGGTCCTGCGCCTGATCTCCGGTCATGTCGAATTGCCGTCTCACCGGACCATGAGAGTGAAGGAACAGAGAGTGCACTTATGTTTGCGCACACACTTGTGCACTATAATATCTCCTGCGCAGTTGGCTAATCCTGTTGAGAATGGCCGCCGTGACAGATATCGGTTAGGAGGACATTATTTTATTATTGCACTATTAACATCGAAAATAGGTAGTTTTTGCCCTCAGCTCTGCATGCGCGTTAATCTTTCTGCTATACTTCATCCAGTCATGTGGAAAATTTAATCGGTTAGGCGATTAGATTTTGAAGACTTAATAGACAGTTATTTTTGCTCTCATAGTATTAGTGAAGACTTGCAATTCCCCGCGGTTTCACCCGCGTTCTTCCCGTTCCCGTGGGAATACAGGGTTAAAATATAGCCTATGCTACTCGCTGATAAAGTAGCTTTTCATTGGTGAAATATTTTTTTAAATAAGTCCATTAGTTTCGGTGCCTATCCGGTACAAACTAACACACAAATATTTCCTCTTGATAAATTAGTGTAGATCTAGAATGTGCCCGTAGATATTTACGTTTTGTCTAGGATCAAGGAAACATGGAGTCTAGTCACAGAGGTCTCCTCTGTGGTTTAGTCGTCCAGACCACTAGTTAACTAGTAGACTACTCGGCTAGTCAACTGTTTGGCCGACTAGACTACTAACCAACAAGTCTGTTGGCTGGTAGTCTAATCGTCCAGTTGACTAGTTAGTTAGTCGTCTAGTCGACTTGTTGGCTGTTAGTCTAGTCGTCTAGTAGTCTAGCCGGCCAGTCGAATAGTTAGTTAGTCGTCTAGTCTTCCAATCGACTTGTTGGCTGTTCGTCTAGTCTGCCAGTCGACTTGCTGGCTATTCGTCTAGTAGTTTAGCCGGCTAGTCGACTAGTTACTTAGTCGTCTAGTCTTCCAGTCGACTTGTTGGCTATTCGTCTAGTCGTCGAGTCATCTAATAGTCTAGTCGGCCAGTCGACTATTTGGCTAGTCGTTTAGTTGGCCAATCGCCCATTCCGCGGTCGGCCCATCTCTAAACTGTACAGTTTCCTCACGGTAGATAAAGAAAGCAGCAACTCGTATATTTCTTAAAGAATCACAAAGTCGCCCCGGGCCGTGAGTGCGTTGTATTAATATACAAAGGGTCTGCTTTGTTGTTTATTAAAAACTTTTTAAGTTTGATCTCTTTGAGGCTGCGTGGATTTGATGGCTGAGGGTTGTTTTGAAGTATTTACCGTGTAGTCACGGATTAGTAAAAATATATACGGTCGAATTGAGAACCTCCTCCTTTTTTTGAAGTCGGTTGAAAAAGGAAGCACTCGGCGGCACTAACAGAGGAGCGTATAGTATGGAGAGTGGAGTCCTTCTTTTTTAACTAATCCGTGCGTGTAGGGTAATCTGTTCATTGATTAGGGATGATGACACCATACGCAGGAATAACAAGATATAATAGGCTAATTGACTTTTTTTTAATAGTCCATAGTTTGATTACATAAAACACGTTGGTTAGGTTTTTTTTTTTTCAGTGAACCAAAATTGACGTAAATACTGAAATGTTTTAAAGCGTGACGTCACTTGTTCCGTAACATTTTAGGCACATACATACATACATAACATCACGCCCATAATCCCGTTTTAGGAACAAGTCTGATAAAAGCGACTCACTCCAGATCTTTAAAGTGTATATTGTATCTTTGTCATTTTACAAGTATTAATTTTTTTTTTTATAATTTTACTTGCAGACCAGAAAAAAATTGTTTGTGGTTTTCCGTGGACCCCAGAAGGAACACACTTTGAGTGTAGCTGTTCTGAAGAACTAATTTAAAGGATTTATGAAAACGTGCAGAAGTATTTGATTGACAAGCTCGATGACGCATTCGGTAGTGACCCTGCCCCATGCGCCAGGAGTTGTGAGTTTGATCCCCACCCACGACAAACATTCGTGTGACGAATACTTGTGTTTGTTCTGTGTCTGGGTGTTATTATCCAATATTTAAGTATAAGTATATTGGTAATTAAATTTAAAATGTAAATTCACACATTGCGGCGTCTATTACCGGATTAGATTGTTGGTAACATAAATGTTATATAAATAATAAATAAATAAATAAATATCAGACTACATCACATAGATTAATCTGACTCCGAGGTAAGTAGCTAAAGCACTTGTGTTACGGATATCAGAAACAACAGTGGTATTACAAATATATACTTAAATATTAGATATTAACACCCATATAATACAGCTTAAAGTCCGTTAATTTCAGGAACTATTGGTTGGATGAGCACAATATTGTTTTATGTTTGACTGGCCCGTTGGTCGAGTGGATCTGGCCACGAAACCGAGGGTCGCTGGTTCGAATCCCGCTAGGGGCATATGTTTCGTGTGATGAACTCGGACATTTGTAGGTACTCGAGTTACGGATATCATATTTATAAACGTATTTAAGTATGTCTATCCGTTCACCTAGTATCCATAGCACAAACTTATAAGCTTAGTTTGGAACTAGGGAATTGTTGTGTCAGTCTGGAGAATTTTTTTTTTTTTTTTAATTTATGTTGCCCATTAATAAAGGAAGCTTTAGCCTGCACGGACTAGTAAAAAAAGAAGGACTCCACGGTCGTCCGCCCGTGTAGCTGCCATGATCTAATTGATCTAGTTCCTCTATCTAATAGTTATGAACGTTAAATAGCCTTCAATGTAATATGTAATCAGCAAAATCTGGGACTATGGTGAAGCCAGTGCTTTCCAACCTGTGGTCCGCAAGGCATAACATTTGGTCCGCGAGACACTTAAAAAATTACTCGTTCTAATTTATAATTATTCTTAAATTATCACAGTTTGTTTCAAACCATGTGGTCGTTGCTAACGATGATGATATGAATGTAGTCCTTGGTCACAAAAAGGTTGAGAAGCACTGATTAAGCGGACCCTTACTAAATTACAACTAGCGACATCTAGCGGGTAAGTAATGCGAGGTGCGTGTGACAGGAAAACTTAGTTATTTATTTATTCGCTAGATGGCATTGTTCGACAACCATCATACATCGAAAGTTTAATGAGAGTATTGTAGATGGCGTTGTTACGTTAAATTTATACTTACTATACTTACTGATATTATAAGCTAATATCATAGCTGAATAGTTTGTTTGTTTGTTTAAACGCGCTAATCTTAGGAACTACTGGTCCGATTTGAAAAAATATTTCAGTGTTTAGATAGCCCATTTATCGAGGAAGGCTATAGGCTATACAACATTAACTTAACGCGAGCGAAACTGCGGCACAGCTAATATATTATAAGAGTCATTAGAGAAGAAAATGGATTTTTGCCATTGGCTTTTTTAAGCATAAGTAATAAGTTAATTGTAATTTCCTACTTACATGAATTTCCTATTTGGAAAAAAAAATTGTTCGTAATATTTTACAACGTAGGGGTTGATTTTGCCCCGCTTCTCCCCCCTGCCGGGGTCCTCAGTTTGTCGTACTGGGGGGGCTTAGTAAGCCCTGGACTTGGGACATCCAGCTGAAGCGAAGAGGGACCGCGAGGTGGGCCGCGACTGATGTCTTGCCAGCCAGTCGTGGCACCGGCCGCAGCTTTGCCTGCGGCTGGACTTGGATTGCCGAGGAAGAGGAGGAGCTGGGTTTTGTCGTTGCCCGCTTCCCTATCCTCGGCAACCCGGCAGGGGCGCAACGGCCGTAACGGCCTCCTAACCTAATGTCATCCTAGCCGATATCGGTCACGGCGGCCAATCTCAACGAGGATTAGCCAACTGCGCAGGAGATATTATAGTGCACAAGTGTGTGCGCAAACACAGGCGCACTCTCTGTTCCTTCACTCTCATAGTCCGGTGAGACGGCACAGACATGACCGGAGAGAGGTCAGGCGCAGGACCAACGGCTTAACGTGCTTTCCAAGGCACAGGGGTGATTAAACTTAAAATGAGTAATTTCAATATTGAAATACCCAGCCACAGATTTTTGACCCGACCCGGGATTTGAACCCGGGACCTCTTGGTCCTTAAGCGGCGCATGCTACCACAAGACCAACGAGCCAGTCACAATTATAGACCAGTACCTATTAACTGACATTCTAATATACTTACTTCAGCGGTATTTTGAAGTATGATCTGTCAAATTTCAGAAACTAACTTCAATCCAAATTATACAGGTGATGAGAGAAATTATGGAATTATTTTATTTGAGTAAATAAATTACATCGTACTTACAAATATTTAACTATATTAAAAATTACCCGGGGATAAATAGTAATACCTACACACCTGTTACCTAATAAACATTTCTTTCTTTCTTTCTTTCTTTCTTTCTTTCTTTCTTTCTTTCTTTCTTTCTTTCTTTCTCTCTCTCTCTCTCTCTCTCTCTCTCTCTTCTTTCTTTCTTTCTTTCTTTCTTTCTTTCTATTTGAATAACTTAAAGGCGTAGCATAATTGGACCAGTTTAAGGAGCCATTCATTGATAACGTATATTTTGCCATTTCTAAACACATATTATATGATCCATATATATTTTTTTAAATAAATAATATGTTGAAATTTATAATTGTACATTAATAAAGAATACCTAGCGGTGGTAGCTCAATGGTAAGGACACGCACCTCTTAACCGAGGAGTGCGGGTTCAAACACTGGCACGTACATCTGGATTTTTAAAATCTATGTAGGTACGTATTTATACCACTAGCTCGACAGTGAGGGAAAACATCGGGACGAAACCTGCAATTTCAAACAACTTTGGATTTGTAACCATGATCCAAAAATTGTCTGGTTCCCCTATCTCAGGGTGACAAAGGTCAGATCGGCAGTCGCTTCAATGTAATTACCAGACTCGCTAAATCCTGGATCATGGTCTAAGCGGACTCCGTCTAAGCAATACATCGTCATACTTGTGAACAAGTGCCACCTTCAGAGGCTGGTCTGGTCTGCTCTGGTTTTACCTACTTATAATATTACTCGCCCAAACTTTCGAAGAACATTAACTGTATGACTTGGTATAAATATTAATTTAACCTGTAAATTTTAAGTATTTATGTATCCAAAACTGGCATTGAAAAGAGTAACTACCGAGTTTCTTGCCGGTTTCTTTTCGGTAGATGCGACATTCCGAACCGGTGGTAGATTCAAACTGTTCTATTTTGTACCTATTACTTGACGATTTACAAGTGCTTTTTTGAGGCCTACGTAAATAAAATTATTTTGAGTTTGAGTTTGAGAAGCACGGGACATAACGGTAGGAAGATGATGACATTAATATATAATAAAAGCTACTTAACTCACAATTGTTAACCCCAACATAAATTACGAAATTTGCGAACTATGTATAATATATTACATAAGCGCGAATACAGAGATATTAAAGGGCTTAATGAAAGGGCCACTATGTCCTATTGACCTGGCAGTAAGCCGGCTCCGCGTAGTCGTCCGGCCGGCCCTTAGTGTTGCAGTACGGCCCGCTGAACACGTTCGAGTAGTCGCCCCTCCCGGCGCCCGGGCCCCGCGCGCCCCCCGCCAGATTCGCGTAGCCGGCCCCACCGGCGTTCGCGGACTTGTCGCCTCCGACGGGCGGTCCGTGCTGTATCTCGGCGTAAGTCAACTCCTTGCTGCTATTACCCCTTTGACTCTTTGGCACCACTTGGGAGTATAGAGTCCTCGAGTCGAGTCTGGCGTTTTTGGGGGCCGGTCTAGAGTATAAGTCCTCCAGTTTCGGGATGAAGGGTTGGGCGTATGTGTCGGTGTCGCGGTTCTGGCAGACGGCGTAGGGGGACTCTTGGCAGTCGACTGGCGAGATGTAGGTTTCTTCTAGTTTCGCCGCTTGGGGGAATGGCGGGAGTGGCCGTTGGAGTTCATTGGTTAAATTCTCGTAGGTGACACCAGTGTTTGACTGAAAAATTAATAACAAAGGTTAAGGTAAGGAAGAATATAAGAGTCTTTTGTCCAATGTTGGTCTAGGACTGTGTTTCTTGCCTACTATGTCGTAAAAGGCTACTAATGGGGTTGTGGGTATGTGATTGTGTAGGCGACGAGCTAGCCACTTGTCACTACGTTTTCACAATTATCCATCTAACTCAGCCCAGTTTTGTTTTTGGCTGAATGTCAAAGGGGCCTGTTGCCCCTTTGACTCTGCCTACCCCTTCGGGGATTACGGGCGTGATGATATTATGTATGTATGTAATATACTGGCTATTTCAAGCCACACATACCTTTGGATCAGCAGCCTGTTTTCTAAACGTTCTATAAGTAACCAGTAGCAATATTAGGATTAAGGCTATTCCGCCGACGATAGATCCGTACAATAAGAGTTGATTCATTGGAAATCCTTTATTACCTGCCAAAGCAAAAGAAAATCTTAGAAACATAATTTTCCCAGTTATAAAATAAATATCCGACAACATCACATACATTGATGTGACTTCAAGCTAACTAGCTTAAGCCCTTGTGTTACGGATATCAGCTAAGGGATCTTACGTCGTACTCCATGACTCGAGTACAAATATCCATGTTCATCACACGAAACATTTGCCCCTAGCGGGATTTGAAACCGCGACCCTCGGTTTCGTGGCCAAGGTCTTTGACCACTCTACCAATGAGCCAGTCGAGTCATTCTGATGTGGGTATACGTCAAAAACGGTGGTTCTAAACATATTGAAATCAATGTAAGGAAATTATTTGTCCCGTATTGGTCTGGGACTATAAAAGAATGTGCCAACTGTGTTCCTTGCCTATCATGTCGTAAAAGGCGACTAATAGTTTATGGGGTTTTGGGTATATGATTGTATAGGCCACGAGCTAGCCACTTGTCACTACTTTGTCACAATTTCCCATCTAATTCAGACCATTGTCCCGTGTTGGTCTGGGAATTATAAATCATGTGCCAACTGGTATATCGGGTTTTGGCTATGTGATTGTCTAGGAGACAAGCTAGCCACTTGTCACTACTTTTTCACAATTTTCCATCCCACTTTTCACTTTTATTTATGGCTGAATGTAGCTAAAGGGGACTGCTGCCCCTTTGATTTTGCCTACCAATTCAGGGATTACGGGCGTGATGTTATGTAATGTAATGTGAGGATGGTGTGCAAAATTATGAACGCTTGAACGGACTTCAGATTGCCAGTATAAAATAAACAGGCGTTCAAGGAGAAGAAGGTAGGATGTAGGAGCAGCGGAAGGCCCAGGCTCACTTACCACGACCAGATTGGTCGTGTATTAACAGAAGGTGATGTTAGGAGTCATAAAAACCGTAGAGCTTGTATGAAAAGGATTATGAATGTTGAAGAGGCGAGTGAGGTGTGTAAGGATCGTGCCATATGGCGTTCGGTTCTCTCTGCCTACCCCGCTAGGGAAGTGGCGTGAAGTTTAGTTCAAGCGTTCAAATTAAGAATGTTTATTTTCAAAATTACTCATAAACCTATTGAAGCATCTGATCCTGCGTCTATTACTTTCCAGTACATTGCTAGAACAATGCTACGCTATAGTTTTCAAACTTTGATAGTAAGGGATTTGCTCAGATTGAAAATAAAATCGTTATTCTAACATCAGGCTGACAGTGAGGACTCACTGTTTTTAAAGGGTTCTATTTAGTTTCACCTGTACCGGTGTCTGTCTGTAATCAAATCTTCCAGGTAAATTTAAACCACTTCCCGGTTACCGGTGGAGTTGAAATTTTGCTCACATGTGGTAATTGGATGACAATGCAAAATTATTATGACAGTTGAGTTAACTCGTGGTTAAACGATACGTTTGATCCGTCTTGACGAGTATCTTGGTGCAAGATGGTAACTAAGGTCTGATGATGGAGCTGAAGATGGCCATTGGAACTCAGTAATTACACGACATAACCGCCTCGAGTTTGATTCGTTTTGATTTTTGATGCTATTAAAGCTATTTTTTAAAACTAACTAACTAAACTTCACGCCACTTCCCTAGCGGGGTAGGCAGAGAGAACCGAACGCCATATGGCACGATTCTTACACACCTCACTCGCCTCTTCAACATTCATAATCCTTTTCATACAAGCTATTTATATATATTTTTATATATAACCATAGCCTCATAAAATCACATTGCATTACATTTTATAGAAATTCCCTACGTTGCTACAAAATTGCTTTCATATGTATAGAATCACTGTTTTTTGACGAACACACGCGACCAGTGTCTAAGCTGCGATGAGTTCAGTGACAACTAACCATTAACTATAGACTGGCTCGATGGCTCATTCGGTAGTGACCCTGCCCCATGCGCCAAGAGTTGTAGGTCCGATCCCCACTCAGGACAAACATTCGTGTGATGAATACTTGTGTTTGTTCTGTATCTGGGTGTTAATGTTTAATATTTAAGTATACATTTGTAATACCACTGTTGATTCTGATATCCGTAACACAAGTGCTTAAGCTCTTTACCTCGGAGTCAGATCAATGTATGTGATGTCGTCGGATATTTATTATTATTTATTTATTATCAAGCCGGGCCGTAAAAATGAAAATATTTACTGAAAAACAGTTGCTATTACTTACTTGAATGCTCTGCTTGAGGTTTATAAAGTTCTTTATCAGCGAGGGGTGGGGACTGAGTGGTTTCTAAAATAAGCATTTGGTGATGGTTAGTTAAACATGTCTCGACTGGCCCGTTGGTCGAGTGGTCAGAGACCCTGGCCACGAAACCAAAGGGTCGCGGGTTCGAATCCCGCTAGGGGCAAATGTTTCGTGTGATGAACATGGACATTTGTACTCGAGTCATGGATGTTTATAAACGTATATAAGTATGTCTATCCGTTCACCTAGTATCCATAGCACAAGCATAAGCTTAGTTTGGGACTAGGGAATTGGTGTGTCAGTCTGAAGAATTTATTTATTTATTTATTTATTTATTTATTTATGTAATAATATGTTCATAATGTGTGCGTGTTAACTTTAAAATGACAGTTTGTTTAATGTTGATATCTTTTGCTGTACAATCAATTCAATTAAAAAAGCTTTTGTCCGCAATCAGATACTTATATCGGGGCAATACACACCTTTGTGTTAATTTAAATGTTTTCTAACCATCTAACTATCTGCAAGCACTGTGTAGTATGTGGAAGCAAACATGCTCATATTGTTATAAATATAAAATGATATAAATAATAATGGGAGCGGTGGTAGCTCAATGGTAAAGACACGCGCCTCTTAACCGAGGAGTGCGGGTGCAAACCCAGGCAGGTACCTCTAGATTTTTCAAATCTATGTACGTTTTTATACCACTAGCTCGACGGTGAGGGAAAACATCGTGATGAAACCTGCCAATTCAAGCAACTTTGGATTTGTAACCATGATCCAACAATTGTCTAGTACCCCTATTTTAGGGTTACAAAGGTCAGATCGGCAGTCGCTACAATGTTTAGACTCGATACATCCTGGATCATGGTCTAAGCGGACCCCGTCTAAACACGGGACGTAACGCTAGGAAGATGATGATGTCTGTAAAATAAGATTTCAAAATAAAAAGAATTTACCTATGTCTGGCAAATACTGCAGTGTGACCGTGTTTTCCTGCATTTTATCCCTGTAATTTTTATCCATATAGGTTTCACAAGTGACATCTAAATTATGTCTCAGATTCATTGTGAAATTAACTTTGTATTGTTTTCTGTTGTTGCCCACGGTACCCTCAAGTACGTTGTTTCCATCTGCGAAATAAAATACGTAGACTTATCTCTTGTTGATTGATGTTAATTGACAAGCTCGATGGCGCATTCGGTAGTGACCCTGCCTCATGCGCCGAGAGTTGTGGGTGCTATCCCCACCCAGGACAAGCATTCGTGTGATGAATACTTGTGTTTGTTCTGTGTCTGGGTGTCAATATCCAATATTTAAGTATATATTTGTAATACCACTGTTGATTCTGATATCCGTAACACAAGTGCTTAAGCTACTTACTGCGGAATCAGATCAATGTATGTGATGTCGTTGAATATTTATTATTATTATTTATTAATCACGGAATTTAAGATACCCAGGTATAAACTTGTAACCTAAAACTTGTCTCAAACCTACATATGGTAGAATGTAAAAGCTAGCTAGACTTCACGCCACTTCCCTAGCGGGGTAGGCAGGGAGAACCGAACGCCATATGGCACAATCCTTACACACCTAACTCGCCTCTATAAATGTTATGCTATTTAAATTTATTATTATCAATATTGTAGAAAATAAAATTCCCTACAAATTTGTATATATTTTTTTTCTTTGAATAGCTTTCCTTAAAGAGAGCGGTGGTAGCTCAATGTTAAGGAAACCAAAGAGTGCGGGTTCAAACCCGGGCGCGTACCTCCAGATGTTTCAAATCTATATACGCATTTATATAGCTTGACGGTGAGGGAGAACATCGTGATGAAATCTATAAATTCGAACAACTTTGAATTTGTAACCATGACCCAAAAAATTGTCTGATTCCCCTATCTTAGGGTTACGAAGGTCAGATCGGCAGTCTCTTCAATTTTATGTTAAAGTCCTGGATCATGGTCTAAGCGGACCCCGTCTAAGCACGAGACATAACGCTAGGAAGATGATGAGTTTTCCCTAGAATTTGACAGACACGTGCACTCTACCTTAAATAGGTTTTGAGACAAGTTCTAGGATATAAAAAAATTGTTTATGGTTGGGTGTTTCCAATTCCGAGGAATAACGAGTAAGATGACTGGACTATTACGCCATGGCGCAGCTAAAAAAAGCTTATGAGTAGGGTTGCCAACTTTTTTTGGGCCAATAAAGTAAATTGGCCATTTAAGGCAGGAGAAAAAAAGTACTTACTGTCTAAATAAAGAACGATATATTTTACTTTGTCGTCTTGCTTAAAAATTTTTTTGCATTACTTTTAGAAACTTTTAACAGGTAATTATCATCGCTAATCAACCCCAGTAACTGTCGTTCAATTATTCACAAATATTCTAACAATCAAAACCAACAACTGTTTTTGTATAATGAGTATACTCAAACTGTATACTAGAGAAATAAAATCATGCGAAAGAAAGTACTTTCGCATACTTTATTTTCTTCATTTAGTATAGAGTACAATTGCCCAAAATAATGTATAATGAATGTAAGAAAGAGAGTTGGTCTGAAGGACAGCGTCGGAGTCAAGGTAAGAAGAGGCATGCTCCGGTGGTTCGGACATGTGGAAAGAATGAATGACGAAAGATTGACTAAACAGATATACAATGCGAATGTGGAAGGATGTAGGAGCCGCGGAAGGCCCAGGCTCACCTACCACGACCAGATTGGTCGTGTATTAAAAGAAGGTGATGTTAGGAGTCATAAAAATCGTAGAGCTTGTATGAAAAGGATTATGAATGTTGAAGAGGCGAGTGAGGTGTGTAAGGATCGTGCCATATGGCGTTCGGTTCTCTCTGCCTACCCCGCTAGGGAAGTGGCGTGAAGTTTAGTTAGTTAGTTAGTTAGTAATGTATAATACTTTATAATAAACTAGCTGTGCCAGCGGTGTCACCCGCGTTTATGGTTAATATTATAAAGACTATTCCCGTCATACATCATTTCTATGTAACTTTAACCATTAAGGCTGCACACGCGACGGAAGCTTAAAAAATGGAGTAACTTCTCCCGTTTTCCCAACATTTCTCTTCACTACTCTGCTCCTATTGATTGTAGCGTGATGAAAAGTATACTATAACCTGCCCAGGAGTATGAAGAACAATTGTACCAAATTTCGTTAAAATCCGTCAAGTAGTTTTTGTTTCTATAAGGAACATACAGACAGACAGACAGACAAAAATTTTACTGATTGCATTTTTGACATCAGTATCGATCACTAATCACCCCCTGATAGTCATTTTGAAAATATATTTCATGTACAGAATTGACCTCTTTACAGATTTATTATAAGTATAGATAAAGTACGGTTGGCCACCCTACCTATGAGCCCCCTTTAATTCGAGAACGGGGCGGTACGTAGTTCGCCGGGTCAGTTAGTGTATATACAAGGTCATTTGTAAAACACCAACAACCGCGCAGGAGTAGATTACTGACATTATAAACGACAACGTTTGTTCTACGACTTTTCCTAAATCGACGAAAAAAAAACGGCTTTCCATACTAAATGACCTAACAGCTGATGTAGGTTGTATCAAAATTCGTTATTTTGTCTTTTCAAGAAAAATCGTAGAACAAATGTTTTTGTAAATAAATTACTAACTAATTAAACTTCATGCCACTTCTCTAGCGGGGTTGGCAGAGAACCGAATGCATATGGCATTAATGTTTTACAAATTACCGTGTATAGAATATGAACATGGGCATTTGTACTCGAGTCATCGATGTTTATAAACGTATTTAAGTATCTATATCCGTTCACCTAGTATCCATAGCACAAGCACAAGCTTAGTTTGGGACTAGGGAATTGTTGTGTCAGTCTGGAGAATGTGAATGTGAGAGAGTGAGAATTATTATATTATTATTATAGATTCGTACCAAAGCTCTTGTAAAAGATCCTGAATATCCTCTCCGATGGATCTGGCGTGGTACACGTGAATGTGACATTGTCACCGAGATGGGCTTTTTGCGGCCACACAGCGAAGAATACGGTATTATAATTTTCTGTAAAATACAAAAAAAATCTCATAAAAAAAAAATACATACATAACATAACATCACGACCATAATCAAAGTGACAGCAGGCGACTTTAACCACGTTCCGCCAAAAATAAAACTGGGCTGGGTTAGATGGAAAATTGTGAAAAAGTAGTGACTAGTGGCTAGCTCGTCGCCTACACAATCACATACCCATAACCCGATATACCATTATTCCTTTACGATATACTACGCAAAAACACAGTTGGCACATACTTTTTAAGTTCTAGACCAATGGGACAATGGGCTGGGTTAGTAGCCACTTGTCTTCCTCTTTCTGCTCGTCGTCTTCACAATCATACACCGAAAACCCGATATACCTACCATTATTCCTTTACGACATACTAGGCAAGGAACACAGTTGGCACTCCAACATGGGACATTGGACATGGAACAGAATTAAATGGTGCATTAAATAAAAGTTTCTTTACACACATTTACATATTTTTAAATGTTATTGTTTTTAGTAGCGCCCGCGTTTTCACATTGTTTCTGATTTCATGGAAATATAGGAATAATATTTAGCCTATGTTACTCGCTGATTCAGAATTCAAATTCAGTCGAATTGAGAACCTCCTCCTTTTTTTTGAAGTCGGTTAAAAAGAGATGAAAATAGTAGATCGCGATCCTAGCTAGCGCAGCGCAGCCACATAATAAATCGGGAAGTTCCCGCTTGCTCGCTTCACGATGCGAACGTTATACATACTCCCGGTTTATTTTGATACTCTATTACTTTTAAGATTCGGTTACCGAAGAGCGGTGGTAGCTCAATGGTAAGAAAAGGACACGCGCCTCTAAGCCGAGGAGTGCGGGTTCAAACCCGGGCATGTACCTCTAGATTTTTCAAATCTATTTATCCACTAGCTCGACGGTGAGGGAAAACATCGTGATGAAACCTGCAAATTCAAAACAACTTTGGATTTGTAACCATGATCCAAAAATTTTCTGGTTCCCCTATCTTAGGGTTACGACGGTCAGATCGGCAGTCTCTCCAATGTAATTACCAGACTCGCTAAATCCTGGATCATGGTCTAAGCGGACCCCGTCTAAGCACGGGACATAACGCTAGGAAGACGCCGGAATATCCCTGGTTATGCGTTCTGATGACGCGTTCGTAATTAGGTATTGTTATATTTTTATTACAAGGATAAAATTATAATTTAGAATCTATTTGTCACGCTTAAACGTTTTCGTATATTTTTCCCGGTTTTGCTCGGGTGTAATTTAAGCGACCCATATTGGTCTGGTACATGGAAAGCATAGGGGTCATCCATAAAGTACGTCACACGAATTTAATGATTTTTGAGCCCCCCCCCCCCCCCCCCACAGCTGGTCACATTGTATGAGTCCTCCGTCCCTAGTGTGACCATAACTAACTAACTAAACTTCCCTAGCGGAGTAGGCGGAGAGACAAATTAATGAGGGTTTTCAAAAATACATAAACCGCCAGATGGCACTATTGGCTCCTTGTTGACAGCATGTCAGTTTGGTCTGACAACTAACCAATGAGGAGGGTGACAAGACCGCAAGTGACAGTTACGCCATCTTGGGGATATTTCAAAAAACGCTCATTAGTTAATAAAAAAAAAAATGTTTTGTAATTTTACATCTAAAATTAATGAGATACTAGCTGACACGGCGCACTGGTTTCGCCCCGTTCTCGAATTTTCAATACCTTTAATTTTTTATAAACCGTGCAATTTTTTTTTCTTCACTTGACAATAACAAACACAACTAAAAAAGAATTAGCGAAATCGGTTAAGCCGTTCTCAAGTTATAGCTTTGGGCTGGACCACCCTTATCACTTAAAGCTATGAAAAATAGATTATGACCGATTCTCAGACATATAAAATTTCATAAAAATCGGTCAAGCCGTTTCGGAAGAGTTTGGTAGCAAACATCGCGACACGAGAATTTTATAAATTAAATTTTAGTATTATTTGTTCTTTTTTTGTTTTTGTACATTGGCTATATTATCTAAGTGATTTCTTGAAGCCTTTATAAATAAATAAATAAATAAATATTCGACTGCATCACATACATTGATCTGACACCGAGGTAAGTAGCTTAAGCACTTGTGTTACGGATATCAGAATCAACAGTGGTATTACAAATATATACTTAAATATTGGATATCAACACCCAGACACAGAACAAACACAAGTATTCATCATACGAATGTTTGTCCTGGGTGGGAATCGAACCCACAACTCTTGGCGCATGGGGCAGGGTCACTACCGAATGCGCCATCGAGCTCGTCTAAATTTATTAATTAATTTCTAAATAAAGATATTACTGAATTTTAAACAGCTTTCTGCACTAACCCTCTACATAAACTTCAGCAGTGCTAAATGGCACACTCCTTCTCCGTCTGCAGTATTTACGTAAAAAGAGACATCGTTTACGCTGCACGTATAGATAAGACTGAAACGAAATTTTAGACTGGCTCGATGGCGCATTCGGTAGTGAACCTGCCCCAAGCGCCAAGAGTTGCAGGTCCGATCTCAACTCAGGACAAACATTCCTAAGATGAATACTTGTGTTTGTTCTGTGTCTGGGTGTTTATATCCAATATTTAAGTATATATTTGTAATACCACTGTTGATTCTGATATCCGAAACACAAGTGTTTAAGCTACTTACTTAGTCAGATCAATGTATGTAATGTCGTTAGATATTTATTTATTTATATTTATAAATCCACTTGTACCATCTTACACCTAATTAACCAGACGTTCAGGCAACTGCGGAGTCCCAACTTGACACGCATTAACACAAGCGCTCCAAAGTACCGATATCTCATATCCATGTCTCACTCAACATATATAATAGTGGCTTCACGCTGTATTATGACATCGCGGAATTCTTCTTTTCGAGCTGGGTACTGTGCTAAGCAGGTCGTCTCGACACACGATCGCGCTAACTCAATCCTACTTCGGATCTGTCAACTTACTTTCAAAGTGCGCTGGCGCACCGCGCGGGCGACTATACGAACGTTACTGAGTTTTAGCAGTTCGTCTCTCGGTGTACAATTGCGCCAACTCAGACCACCGGGTGTGTTACTTCTAATTTGTAGTGTATCTAGCGAGGCAGAGAATTTAAACAGAGCCTCGATCAGCACCCGGTGGGGTGAGTGGTGACTAAGCGCGTTTCGTTTCTATGCGCCTACTTAAAACGGAATTTTGAGTAAGCGCAGAGCTAGCGCAAGCTGCGCCAAAGTCGCTGTCGGCGCATAAACATTTGCTGAATACCTCATGTGTAGACTGTCACGGAATTAAGGTATCATTGAAACACTTACCGTCGCTATTGCTTGCGTTTAAAAGCGAAACTAAAATCACTAAATATGTCAAAGCGAACTTCATTATCTAAAGTCTAATTAATTTAACAGTTATTATTGTATGCGCGATAGTTCACTGACCAAACAACTTTGACAGGAAAAGAAGATATGACAAATCGGCTAGGGTTGCCAAGCTTTTGTGATTACTCATTTGGAAATTGGGATGTTGACACTATTTATATTTAATTTTGAAATATCAATTCTGAAAAAGAAAGTATCGTAGTATGCTGTTAAGCCTCATTGATTTTGTATCATATTGAGTCTAAGATTTTTAATTTTACAAAATTGCTTAATGTTGAGTCAGTTGACTGTACAAACTAGTGACGTCACACGTTGACAAGCCCCTACAAAATCTATGAAGTGATTTCGTTTTGACAGCTCTTAAAAAGTATATCAATTGACTAGCCAGGCAATATCCTAATTGTCTGTGTAATGTATTGATAGTGTAATACCGCGTAATTAACACTTGATTATAAGTGTAACTTTTACTTAAATAACATTGAGAATAGAGCTTATGATGATCAAGTATTAGTTACTCGATATTGCATCATTACCGACTAAATTGGTTTTTGGATTATGAAGTCCTATGTTGGTCTGAAGTTCAAAGTAATGTGTTCAACCAATCGTGTTGACCTAACCGATTTCGTTAATAGTGGCAGTCTCAACGAGGATCAGCCAGCTACGCAGAACATATTATAGTGCACAAGTGCACTCTCTGTTCCTTCACTCTCATAGTCCGGTGAGACGGCACCGACATGGCCGGAGAGAGGTCAGGCGCAGGACCAACGGCTAACGTGCTTCCCGAGACATGGGGGTGATAAAACTGCCAGCTTTCTGACTCCGGGCTGTTACTGAGTAGTTTCAATATTGAAATACTCAGCTACACATTTTTAAGTCTAACCCGGCATTAGATCTCTTGGTCCTTAGATGGCGCATGCTAGTACTAAACCAACGGCTTTTATTGCCTCCAGCCAGCTAGCCAGCCAGCAAGGCCGCAAGGAGCTTGCCAAGGCAGAGGAGGAGCTGAGTGTGAGGTTGCTCACCTCCCTTTGCCGAGGATAGCCTCAGCAACCCGACAAGGGCGCAATGGGTTGAGTTTCGGTGGGTCGCGGAGGGACTACTCTCTCTCGCGCCGACAGGGCTCTGCCCTTAATTTGAGGAGTCATGCTGGGTGGCTTAGCATGTCTCGACGTGCGCGCGTGCTCGGTGCTGTGCATCCGACTACTGACGACCGTGGGCTGCACAGCATCGACCACCGCCGCGCGAGGTGGGCCGCGCAGCGCGGCATGCGCACAACGGAGGAGTTGTCGTATAGTCCCGGCAGTGGGGTACCGGCTCCTGCGGAACTGCGCCGCGGAAGGCCACGTTGGGGTTTTAGTCGGATCGAGTCCGACACACCGCCCTCTGTTTCACCGAGCAGAGGGTGACGGCTCGTGGAAGTTTCCCCGATAGGAAAAAAACGTGTAACATACCGGCTTAGCATTTCCAACAGACTTTTAAAAGTTTTCAAAGCAATTAGAAGATAATGTTAATTGATGAATTATTTCAATCAGAATGATTTTGACAAGCTCGATGGCGCATTCGGTAGTGACCCTGCCCCATGCGCCAAGAGTTGTGGGTTCGATCCCCACCCAGGACAAATATTCGTATGATGAATACTTGTGTTTGTTCTGTGTCTGGGTGTTAATATCCAATATTTAAGTATATATTTGTAATACCACTGTTGTTTCTGATATCCGTAACACAAGTGCTTAAGCTACTTACCTCGGAGTCATATCAATGTATGTGATGTAATGTGATATTTAAGGCATTAAATAATACAATATTTTCGTCAAAAAATGTCCGGGAATTGTGACTGCATGGTGTCATTATCACTATCAACTGCTGATTTTCCTTATTGTCCACACGTTTGGTAAACTGTGGAGTTCCTAGTATGTTATAACACTGTTGTGGTCAATTAGTCAACGTTATTTACTGTGTTATGTGTAACTAGATAATGAATTATATGTTGCTGACGCCTAAGCGGAGCATTTATTATTTATTTTAGCTGTTTAAAATTAGTTTTCTGTATTATATCCTACATATATACTGGACTACTACATGGACTGGTCCGTTGGTCGAGTGGTCAGAGACCCTGGCCACGAAACCAAGGGTCGCATGTTCGAATCCCGAATTCGAATGTTTCGTGTGATGAATATGGACATTTGTACTCGAGTCATGGATGTTTATAAACGTATTAAGTATGTCTATCCGTTCGCCTCGTACTGCATAATTTCAATATTGAAATACCCAGCCTCAAATTTTGGAAGAACCCAGGACCTCTCGTTCGTTAGGCAGCATCTAGGAAAGTTGGCAATTTAATAACAATAATAGTTTAATACAGTACTCACGTGGTATTTGTAATATAATCTTTATATTACAGTCTATTCGTACATAATTCGAATTATTTAACTGACAGACGGTATCTGGGCCGTCGGTAGATTGAGAAGGAACATTTTTATCAGTTAAAAAGACGCAGTCCCAGGCTCCCTCGTGATGCTCGTCTCCATATATATTCTGAAAGGAAAGTTAACATTATCAGGATTACCCTGGGTACCTACATCAGTTTTGAAATTTGAAATTTAGTTAATTTTCTTAGAGTTTTTGCTATATACTATCAATAGCGTATCGATAGTATCGATAGTAAACCGATAGTATACTGCATTGCTATCGGTAAACAGCAACACAATCGATATTTCGATCGATGCCAACCAATGAACTATCGATATCGTCGCTCTTCAATACCGAATAGACTATCGATCGTACAAAAGCTATGGATAGAATCGATATTTTAGATGCAATCGATAGTTTTTGTATTCAGTAGTTCTCAGTCACTCAAAGGTTTGAAACTTTCGCTCTAAACCAATGTGCTACCACCGCTTCAACTACTTAACTAGTGTTTCGAAATATCTATAGTTTTGCAATCGACAGTTAAACGCTAAAATCATCTATACGATCGATATGACAATTGATAGTATCGGTGTCTCTGTTGGTGCTATCGGTAAACAGCAAGACTATCGATAATATCAATACTTTTGATAATATTGCTCTTCAGTATCGCATCGACTAACGATACTATCGATTATTAGAGAGTATTGCTGTTTACCGATAAAATTTCAGTATCGATTGACTATCGATATTATTGATTTTCTTCAACTATCGATAGGCTATCGATAAACAATCGATATTGGCCCATCGAGCGGCAACACTTTACTTAACTATTTCAGAGCGGAATTTCTGAACGTTATTTTGCATTCCATATTCTCTCATATACGTTCGATTTTGTTTCATACACCTGTAAAACCAAAAATGTATGATTAGTTCGATGAATGCCTGTTGGTCGAATGGCCAGAGAACCTACCTGGCCACGAAACCAAGGGTCGCGGGTTCGAATCCCGCTAGGGGCACCACCTTCACCTTCACCTAGTAACCATAGTACGAGCATAAGCTTAGTTTGGGAGTAGGGAATTGGTGTGTCAGTCTGGAAATTTTATTATATTATTATTATAATTAGTTTTCAGTTCAAGTAGCATATTAACAAACAACACGCTCGTATTCCCCGAAGGGGTAGGCAGAGTCGAAGGAGCAACAAACCCCTTTAAACATATTCAGCAAAATATACAACTGGGCTGGTTTAGAAGGAAAATTGTGAAAAAGTTGCGACTGGTGGCTAGCCCGTCGCCTACACAATTACACACCTGACACCCGATATACCATTAGTCGCTTTTACGACATGCTAGGCAAGGAACACAGTTGGCACATTCTTTTTAAGTCCCAGACCAACATTGGACACAAATGCATGCAGAAAAATGATCACTTACCAGGTATGGTAAAACATTTTATTTGGTGAATCAACAATTATAGCACGTTGTTGATTTTTTGAAATAGAAAGCTCTTCTCCGCAATTGTATTTCTCGTACTTATCTACTGTACTGTATTTAATATTCAGGAGCTTCGAATTGGTAGCTGAAGACAAAGTGTTAATTAATTAGTAACAGAGTCAACTAACTTCCTCTCTGTGTCCATCTGTCTGTTTAAAGAAGTAACATAACATAACATAACATAACATAACATAACATAACATAACATAACATAACATAACATAACATAACATAACATAACATAACATAACATAACATAACATAACATAACATAACATAACATAACATAACATAACATAACATAACATAAACAAAAAAAAAACATAACATCACGCCTGTAATCCCCGGAGGGGTAGGCAGAGTCAATGGGACAGCAAGCGCCTTTAAACACATACAGCCAAAAACAAAACTGGGCTGGGTTAGATGGACAATTGTAAAAAAGTAGTGACAAATGGCTAGCTTGTTGCCTACACAATCACATACCCAAAACCCGATATACAATTAGTCGCCTTTTAAGACATGCTAGGCAAGAAACACAGTTGGCACTTTCTTTTTAAGTCCCAGACCAACACGGGACAAAAAGAAGAAGTAAGAACAAGATTTTGCTTATATAAAATATAGCAGCGCACCACGGTTTCACTTGAGTTTTTCCCGTATCCGCACGAATACGGAGATAAAATAAAGCCTATGTTACTCGCTGATAAAATAGCTATTCACTGTGAAAGAATTATTCAAATCGGTCCAGTAGTTTTGGAGCCTATTCAATACAAACTAACAAACAATCAAATTAAATCTTTTTTTTTTGCCTTAATGTGGTTGTCTAGGCATGCTGCCTCTTTGACTCTACCTACCCCTTCGGGGATTATGGGCGTGATGTTATGTATGTATGTATAAAAGAAGTTCCGAGAACGGGGCGTTACGAAGTGCGCCGGGACAACTAGTAGATAATAGATTTTAATTAATAATTATGGAAGACTTACATGTGGTGTTGTAGTAAAAGTCACAAGGAGGTATCTTGACATAATTGTTAACAACTGTGTTATGATAAGAAACAGAGTTGTCACGTGCAACTGACTCTGAAAAAATAAAATAACACAATTTAATTGAACTCTCAAAAGGCCTCTACATGTTGGACCCATGTCTCCATGCAAGCCTCAAAAGCCCGGGCTTGTCCCGTGATTGTGCCGAGAGATTGTGCATAATAATAATGACTTCCTAACCGATATCGGTCACGGCGGCCGATCTCAACAAAAATTAGCCAACTGCGCAGGAGATATTATAGTGCACAACACGGACTAGTAGAAAAATAAGGACTCCGCGCTATCATACTATAGCGTGAAGCCATATTTATGCATGTGTGAGTGAGATACATAGGATACCTGTCATTTAGAGCACTAATTATGTCAATGTGTGTCGTAAGTTGCGTGTCAAGATGGAGCACCTGAGGAGCTTTAATGTCTAGTTAGTGGTGCGGAGTCCTTCTTTTTTTACTAGTCCGTGGTGCACAAGTGTGTGCGCTCTCTGTTCCTTCACTCTAATGGCACCGACATGACCGGAGAGAGGTCAGGCGCAGGACCAACGGCTATAGGTATATATGTAGATAAGTATATACAAATCTATACCACTATAGCTGTATAGATTTAAAAAATCCAGAGGTATGTACTCGGATTTGAACCCCTAACCCTCGGTTAAGAGGTGCGTGTCCTTACTATTGAGTTACAACCGCTGTTAACTGATTACTACGCTTACAGAAATTTTTATTTTAGCTTTGATATTATAATTGTATCAGAGATCTGATGATGCTATTTTGGTTGGTCTTTGAAAGCTGTGTTCCTTAAATTTGTTATACTTACTTATTTTTACAATGCAATTTACTCGTATATAATAAATGCCGTCCGTGTGTTTGTACACGTTGTTTTTGTTTCCAAGGTACTGATGCGGAACATTTTTTTTAGTTAAAAATGAGCAGTTCCAGTCGCCTTTCCAAAAATCTCCGTCATTTGCTTCCTAATAAAACAATTGTTTTTCAATCATTAATACTAGTTTGGTGAAAGAATTTTTTGTATCGGAGCCTATTCAATGCAAATAAACAAACATATTTCTTAACTAACTAACTAAAAGTATAGATATTGTGTGTTAGTTAGACTAGTTTCTGAGGCATGCGTATGGCGCGGCGTGAGTGGTAAGCGACGCGGGCCACGAGCTATATATTACCTTGTATCTTTTATATAGTGATCTAATCTTTCTAATTACTGAATAGGCTAGTCGATTAAAAATTATTTTTTAGTCGGTTAGTTACATTATTGAAAAATATTAAATACGTATTTTTTGCTTTGTCTCATCTTCCTAGCGTTATGTCCCGTGCTTAGACGGGGTCCGCTTACACTATGATCCAGGATGTAGCGAGTCTGGTAATTACATTGAAGCGACTGCCGATCTGACCTTCGTAACCCTAAGATAGGGGAACCAGACAATTTTTGGATCATGGTTACAAATCCAAAGTTATTTGAATTTGCAGGTTTCATCACGATGTTATCCCTCACCTTCTAGCTAGTGGTATAAATACGTACATAGATTTGAAAAATCCAAAAGTACGCGCCAGGGTTTGAATCCGCACTCCTCGGTTAAGAGGCGCGTGTCCTTACCATTGAGCTACCACCGCTATTTTTTGCTTTGTCTAATATTCCAAAAATGACAGAGGTACAGTTTCAAAGATCTGGAGTGGGCCGCTTGTGTGTAGCGTTGCCAGGCGTCCGGATAAAGCCGGACATAGTTAGGCTTTTTGATTGCGTGGCCGGCCAAAATAAACGGTGTCCGGCTTGTTAGGCTTTTTACATTTCACAAATGAGCGAGTGCCGAGCGTGGCCGAGCGCAGGCGAGGCGTCAATAATGTAGGTGTCCGGCCTTTTTACCTAAATGTCCAGCCAAACTGTCTGGTCTGTCCGGCTATTATGTTTGGCGACCTGGCAACCCTTATGCGGCACTTACCTAACATTTTACTGAACGTGTCACGCGTTTGACGCGCTGTATTTTCGTTATTTTTGTTTTGCTGAACAAAAGAAAAAATACGTAAGCATATGTCTTTGTTATCTCAATAATGTACTACAATAATTTTGAGTCAACTAGCCTATTATAATTGTAACGCGGTCAGCGCTCGTTAACCGCGCGCTGTCAAGGAGTTCCTGTTAGCAGTGTGCGTCACACGGTCACGCTGACCGGACGCGCGTGCAAAAACAATACGCCAAAATGAGTAAATTATTTACCGATACGAGAGGATTGATTGGTGAAGTTCGCTGTCGCTAATGTATATAGGATTCATCGCATGAACTATCTATATAAAAACAAAGGTGCAATTAACAAAGCATAGGAAGAAGTTGGCTAAGCACTATTTGTATACGCCGTTGCTTTTTTTCAATGAGTAACTATTTTACGTAGTAAATACGTATAATTGTTAGTATTACTCATGGGAGTAAGAGCGGGATAAGCGCGTTGCACTAAACTTGTTTCACTCGCGCAAACGAAGTTATCGTTTGCGCGAGTCATCAGCGCGCTTACCAGACGCGCTTGCCAACCGCGCGGATGGTCAGCGTGACTCCGAAACCAGCCGTATACCACAGGACCGGACCGTGAGTTTAAGGGGCCCTGAGCTAATACTACTTAGGGGCCCACCTAATTACTCAAAGTATAAGACAGAGACTTGAAATAAATGAATTGAATAGGTTTGATTAATCGCAGAATTCGCAGGGCTGCAAACCGTACGTTTAATTTAGTAAAATTATGGATTTGTTTCGTATTATCGCCTATTTTTGACTTTGACTTGATTTTGAATCCACGGGGCCCTGGGCTGAAGCCCGATAAGCCATATGGTAGATCAGGTTCTGGTATACTATACAGTATTTAAGACTGTGTAGTACCAGTAGTAAGCTTTGTTTTAGGAAAATAGGTAACCTTATAAGGGAGTTAAAGTAGAAGCGGAAATTACTTAACTGATGAAGCCTTTGTTAATCCGTACTGTTTGTAAATTTGGAGTTTCACTTTTGTATCACCTTTGATACACCTGTAAAAATTAGAAATATATTACATTCAAAGCGATTATATCGTCATCATCATCCTCTTGCCCTCCCAGTTTACCTGGAATCGGCGCAGCATGTCTTCCTCTCTCACACGTCCCGGTCAGCCGTCATCAAGCTATCCACTCCCATTTCACTCATATCACCTTTCACACAATCCATCCATCTCTTATTTAGCCTTCCTCTTCCTCTCCATCCACTAACATTCATACTCATCACTCTCTTTGTTACATGTCCTTCCTCTCTTCTCATCACATGCCCATACCAAGATTAACGGTTATATTAGGTGCTAGCCATCGTAAATAATACATACATAACATCACGCCCGTAATCCCCGAAGGGGTAGGCAGAATTAGGGACAGCAGGCCTCTATAACCACATTCAGCTAAAATAAAACTGGGCTGGGTCAAACGGGGAATTGTGATAAAGTAGTGACAAGTGGCTAGCTCGTCGCCTACACAATCACATACCCAAAAGCCCATACGATTAGTCGCCTTTTACGACATGCTAGGCAAGAAACACAGTTGGCACATTCTGTTTTTTTTTATTCCATGTTGTTTTAAGACTAAAAAAAAAAAAAATAGATGTGTGCAAAGAAGATTATTTATATATATATATTATTGACAATATGTTTTTTTTTAAATAAAGTATAATTTGCTATTAAATACGGTTGGTGTATAATCTGTATATGATGAATAATCTTACCATGCGTGGAATATTTCTTCATTTGACCATTTTTCTATACGCAGTGAACTTGCTTCGGGAATCATGAAGTCCTTTCCACACTTGTATGCAAATTTTTTGTCGTTCATTATTATTTCTATATTGTGGTCCAAAGTACTACCTGGACAACACAAGCATAATCTCCATAAATAGTTTTTATGCGCGCACAGTAAAGTCAGTGAGACTATGAAGCGACGGTAGTTTAATGGCACTGACGTGCTTCAGGTGACAAGGAAAGCCGTAGAATCTTACTATACGTGCATAATAATTATAATATGTAATAAATATCAGACAACATCACATACATCGACCTGACTACGAAGTAAGTAGCTTAAAAAGCACTTGTGTTACGGATATCAGATTCAACCATTCAAAAGTGGTATTACAAATATACGTATATTTAAATACATATATATACTTACATAACATCACGCCCATAGTCCCCGAACGGGTAGTCAGAGTCAAAGGGACAGCAGGCCCCTTTAACCACATTCAGTAAAAAATAACACTGGGCTAGGTTACATGGAACATTGTGAAAAAGTAGTGACAAGTGGCTTGTCGCCTACACAATCACATACCCAAAACCCGATATACCATTAGTCGCCTTTTACGACATGCTAAGTAAGAAACACAGTTGGCACATTATTATTAAGTCCCAGACCAACACGGGACAATGGGCTGGGTTAGATGGAACATTGTGAAAAAGTAGTGACAAGTGGCTTGTCGCCTACACAATCACATACCCAAAACCCGATATACCATTAGTCGCCTTTTACGACATGCTAAGTAAGAAACACAGTTGGCACATTATTTTTAAGTCCCAGTGGGATGGTATGTATAAAGCATTTCCCCGTACCGGCGTAGACCCTCAGAGTTCTCAAATAATTGTTATGGCCCTTTCTAAACGTCGGCGTCCTCCACTCTTTGGCGTTGATACAAGCTCCTCCTGTTCCTCCTTTACATTCTGGGAGTAATTAGTAGTAATTGGTCCATCCAGAGATACGTGATCGGGATTGAATTTACACCCCTCGCGTCTAAGCCGCCTGTTAAACTACATATAACCAAGAAAATTGCATTGAGCTATTATTTCTACGTAAAAGCTATGTCAAACAAAAATATTATCACGAAGCATGGACTGAGCGTGTTTCAGCATTTGCAGCGCTAAAACTAACAATTGTCGTCTAATTAAGCTATTAAAACACGCAGCGCTAGATCGCTCATAGAGTACATTTTTCTCGCGACCAAAACGTCGTAAACGCCGTGAATTTCATGGCGCTTACGCGTGATCGTTGGCGAGTGACTAAACGAGTTGTTGCCGATCGGCAACAACACACGGCGCAAAAAACTTGTTCGCTGCGTCGGTTCCATACGCTAGCAATAATAGTTCAATGGAAAATTGTGACTATTTTGCGATGACATTAATAAACTGACTGGGTCGATGACGCATTCGATAGTGAAAAAAAAAGGTAGGCTATCTTTTTTTTTACGTGAGGAATGCATTTACGCACCGTCCAAGAAAACCTAGGTTCGGCCTACGAGGGTTGTGTCGGACTCAGAGGTCTGGGAAAAACACTCCACTACCGACTAAACCTCATTTCATTCTTCGGGCGTGGCGCAGATTCCGGGCTCCCCACTGCGGGACTCTACGCGAAATCTACGTCTACGCCGCTGCCGATCCATGCGGCCCATCTCGAGGGAGAGGCAACCTCGCCCCCAGCACACCTTGCGGTGCTTACGACGGCACAGACCACAGTGTCACCCCATCCTATTTAACGGACGAGGATCCACGTGTCGTCGTCTTCTCTGGGGCTGCTTGAACGAAGTGAATGCAGGCCCCCCCAAACACTCCACAACCCCAAAGGCCCTTTTAGTCGCTTCCAACGACAGGCAGGGATACCACAGGAGTATTCGGAGCCCCCCCTGTAGGGCGCGACCCTGCCTCCCTAGCCGAACATTCGTATGGTGAATACTTGTGTTTGTTCTGTGTCTGGCTGTTGCAATATTTAAGTATATATTTGTAATACGACTCCGTAACACAAGTGCTTAAGCTGTTTACCTCGGAATCAATGTATCTGATGGAGTCTGATATTTAATATTACTAGTAATCGCCCACTGATCGAAATTAGTCCATTATTAGTTTGTTTTTTTTATTATTTATTGAAATATTAGCTTTCTGCACTCCTTCTCCATATAAACTTTAACTGTGCCAAATCTCATACTTCTCCGTCCGCGTAATTCTCATGAAATGGGGACAAAGGTTTTGCTTCACGTATTAATATATAGTTTTTTTTAAAACTATACAGGCAACCCTCCTTCGATGGAGGCTGCACTCAAACGTCCCAAAAATCTTATTACCTTCTGGACAGAGCTAAAGTGGTTTGAATGATCGCTGTAGTGGTACAGTGACCATTTACGCACAATGGCTCACTTATGTGGCTAAGTGCGGAAAACAAATGCCCAACTAACTAACTATACAGCGATTACAATTAATGGAAGATGACGCACACAAATAATTCCTAGAAAAGATATACTTTAGTTAGTAAAAAACACTGTTTAAAATTCAATCGTCTATTTAATATTGTTTTCTAGATGTTTTGTAAACATTTTTATGTCAATCGAGTATGTACCTAACCGCAATGTTACACTTTGGTATTTTTGCGTTTTGAGGCTCATATAAAATGTCTCGAATGATTGGTCGTGTCTTCTGCCCTACTGGTGTCAGGACCTACCTTCAAAGCACTCGTGAGGAACGCACAAAACTCCCCAAACCAAGAGGAACAGCTTCATAACTATTGTGTTAAGTAGCACCATTTGATCCAACTACTGGTTGTGTAATGGCTATTATAGTGCAGGAAAATAATTGCCTTATTTGTGGTTTGGCCGTAGTGTGAGTATGATTTGTAAAACATGTAGGATAGGAATATAATTTTACTGGGTTCAAACAAAATATGTTCTAAAACAACATATTTACTAAAAAGCTAAATAAAATTTTAACAAAAATAAAAACCGACTTCAAAAAACCCCGAAAAAAAAAGTTTATGAAAAAAACACAAGTAAGAACCTGGCTTAATAGCTATTTAAATGTCTAAACACTAAAAAGTATAAAATAAATTCTTCCGATTGCATCGATGAAAGTATTAATCTTTAACTGATTATTTTAAATATTTAAATACGTGTTAAAGATGACTTAGCTGTTAATTATTCCAATATACTTACCCCTGGAGTCCTGTTTTGGACCCAAAGCATACTTATACATATTATTACAAGGAAATTTGGTGTCGATTAGTAATATATGGACAGTCTGTCATACAAGTCACATTGAATTATGTTTTAAACGTCAATAATGAGATTAATATACTGGTTTTGTGCAGTTTATTGTGTTAATGAGAGTTATGAAGGTAAGCCAATAGCTTATGACATTTTAGTTTAAAAAAAAGAAGAAAATGAAATGACTGCCATATTTGTTATATGTATTAGGAACAGGGGCTTATCTTGAAAAGGGAGGGCTGGGATTATCCTACTTAGGTGCTTAAATTGGAATTTTAGTGGGTGCTACTGTGACTCTTCATACAGACATACATAACATCATAATCCCCGAGGGGTAGGCAGAGTCAAAGGGGCAGCATGCCCCTTCAACCACATTCAGCAAAAATAAAGCCAGGCTGGGTTAGATCGAAAATTGTGAAAAAGCAGTGACAAGCGGCTAAACTGTCGCCTACACAATCACACACCCAGAACCCGATATACCATTAGTCGCCTTTTACGACATGCTAGGCAAGAACCACAGTTGGCACATTCTTTTTTTTTGTCCCAGATCAATATGGGCCAAGTCCCAGACCAACTGTGACCCTCGTTCTGTTCAATAGGTATGTGTATCATCTTCATCGTGGACCTTTTGGCCCAGCGGCCGTAGTCTGCAGTCCAAAAATCCACTATATTAGACCCGGCCCTGTTTAGGAAGTTTAAATATTTGGTACAAAGTTTTTGCTTTATACCCATTTTTATGAAAATTAAGCGGACGGAGGAGTATAAATAGTATTGGATTTAGATGGGAAATAATATAAAGATATAAAGAAAGAAAGAAAGAAAGAAAGAGAAAAAGAAAGAAAGAAAGAAAGAAAAAATGATTATTCGGTGCCAAAAATACATGTGAAAACGAAATAAATGAAATACGTACGTATATACGTACTCTTTACATTGCTAAGAGGCTGATGCAGTTTAGATTTATCTTTGTTTTTTTTGTATTCTTCCTAGATAAGATGCAATTAAGGCAAGCTCGATGGCACATTCGGTCGTGGGTAGTTGTGGGTTCGATCCCCACCCAGGACAAATATTCGTATGATGAATACTTATGTTTGTTCTGTGTCTGGGTGTTTATATCCAATATTTAAGTTATATTTGTAATACCACTGTTGTTTCTGATATCCGTAACACAAGTGCTTAAGCTACTTACCTCGGAGTCAGATCAATGTATGTGATGTCGTCGGAAAAAAAATACTCCAAATTTGAATATGGCAATTGTTGTTAGTAATGTCATCACAAAGTTATCTTTAAAAAACCTACGTTTGTAGATACTGCTGCGCGCAAGATATTTAACGAGGATTAGCCAACTGCGCAGGAGATGTTATAGTGCGCAAACACAGGTGCACTCTCTGTTCCTTCACTCTCATAGTCCGGTGAGAAACCGACATGACCTGAGAGAGGTCAAGCGCAGGACCAATGGCTTAACGTGCTTTCCGAGGCACGGGGTGATTAAACCGCCAATTACCTGAAATACACAGCCACAAAATTTTGGGACCTTTTGTTTGAACCCGGGACCTCTTGGTCCTTAGGCGGCGCATTCTACCACTAGACCAACGAGGCAAAATGAGTACTATACAGTTATTGATCCAACTCTTTTTATTTTTCCCAGGTGAATCACCAAATCGAAAAATATGGAGAAAATATGGAAACCAAGGGGAATGGATTGAATATCAATGTGGTAATCACATTCGCGTTACTGAGAATCAATTGGTGAAAATAGCCGTGATATCTGAGGAAGAAGTATTTAGCCCATGGTAAGTGGACTCAATGCATACAACACGCCCGTAATCCCCTAAGGGGTAGGCAGAGTCAAAGGGGCAGCAAGCCAACATTCAGCCAAAAATAAAACTAGGCTGGGTAAGACGGTATATTGTAAAAAAGTAGTGACTAGTGTTCCCAATCGATTAGTCCACTATTGATAGTCTATCGATAGACTATCGATAGTTGGGCAAAAGCAATAGTATCGATATCAATAGTGTTGATACTATCGATCGTATCGATAGCCTCGTGAGTGGCAATACTATCGACATACAGCAATGCTATCGATAGTATCGACACTATTGCTACTGAATATTGCAACAACAATCGATATTATAGATAGTATCGGTACTATCAAAAGTGACCTTTTCCTCAATAGTCTTGCTAATACAATAATTGTCTAGTGGATGATAGAAAATCGACTGCGCAAAAATATCGATATTGTCGATAGTATCAATTATTATTATAATAGTCATGGCCGATACTATCGATAGTAATTTCGATATTGAGCTCCGCTGATATAGAAAGAAGAGTGAATGCAGGGAATAGGGTGAATGGAGCGTTAGGAAAACTTCTAGGCAGTAAAGTCTTAAGCCAGAAGGCCCAGCTCGCTATACACAATGCGGTGCTGATTCCTACGCTTACATATGGTAGCGAGAGTTGGGTATGGCAGAAAGAGCATGAAAGTAGAATAAACGCGGTCGAGATGCGTGCGCTGCGGAAAATCTGAGTCGGTCTGTAAGACAACGTCGGAGTCAAGGTAAGAAGAGGCATGCTCCGGTGGTTCGGACATGTGGAAAGAATGGATGATGAAAGATTGACTAAACAGATATACAATGCGAAAGTGGAAGGATGTAGGAGCCGCGGAAGGCCCAGGCTCACCTACCACGACAAGATTGGTCGTGTATTAACACAAGGTGATGTTAGGAGTCATAAAAACCGTAGAGCTTGTATGAAAAGGATTATGAATGTTGAAGAGGCGAGTGAGATGTGTAAGGATCGTGCCATATGGCGTTCGGTTCTCTCTGCCTTCCCTGCTAGGGAAGCGGCGTGAAGATTAGTTAGTTAGTTAGTGTGTGTGATACTATTGATATCGATTCTATCGATACTATCAATAGTATCTTATTATCGATATATAAAATGATTTCCGAGGTCAACTATCGATAGTTCGGCAACACTAGTAGCGACAAGTGGTTAGCTCGTCGCCTACACAATCATACACCCAAAACTCTATATACCATTAGTCGCCTTTTACGATATGACAATGCTATCTCCATGTAATAAAAAATAAACTATATAGTACGTGTAATAAAGGTTTAACTGGCGTGAAGCGAGTTTAGTATAGTTTAAATATCAAAACACAATTAATATATTAAAGTTATATATATATATATATATATATATATATATAAAGTTCCCGAAGCTTCGTCATTGTGCATTAGGTAGGTATACTATACTGCGGTTTTAGTAAAATGGTATTGTGAGTATTAAAATAAGTAATATTGTAATGCTCGCTTATATTGTAAGGATTGTTTTAATATGCAGTAAATTAAATTGCCACCTTTTAATTCGTGTAAAAAATTATATCCCAAGACGCACGATTTCTCGAGCAGACGAAGATAAGACGCTTGATATATTTATATAATTATAATATTATAACGAATATACTTAAATTAATAACGAAATATAACGCGGGCGAGGTCGCCGTCAAAAGCTAGTTTTATTTATTTATTTATTTATTTATTATTCTTCACTTACTGCTATCTTTACAGGTCTTAACCAATAGAGTAACTTACTTATCTATTTAATGGTAAACTTAGAGTAACTAATTACTTAATTAATTATGATAGCTTATGACTAATCTATCAATAACAGGCAGGCAGGGAAAAGAGGGGCAGGTGCCCCCCGCTGGAGGGTGTCCGGAGCATGCTTCTACTTACCTTGACTTCGACGCTGTCCTTCAGACCGACTGAAGTAACTGACTAAACAATATTTTTAATAAAATTGTCTTTACAGGTGCAACGCATTGGGGAATACTTATAATTTGACTGTTAACTCTGATGACGCCAAATTTATGAATAGAAACCGAGCTAAGGGTCACTTGATCTTTGGAGTTAAGTATATCTCTTTTAGTGATGTCTACAGAGAGCGATAGGCCTCGTGAATAGGTCTTTAGGTTAATTATTCGTTTAATTATTTACTGACATCCTATTCATTTACTAGATATTATGTGCCTTAAAGCGGTGGTAGCTCAATGGTAAGGACACGCGCGTCTTAACCGAGGAGTGCGGGTTCAAACCCGGGCACGTACCTCAGGATTTATCAAATCTATGTACGTATTTATACCACTAGCTCGACGGTGAGGGAAAACATCGTGATGAAACCTGCAAATTCAAATAACTTTGGATTTGTAACCATGATCAAAAAATTTACCCTATCTTAGGGTTACGAAGTTCGGCATCAGTTCGGCAGTCGCTTCAATGTAATTACTAGACTCGCTACATCCTGGATCATGGTCTAAGCGGACCCCGTCTAAGCACGGGACATAACGCTAGGAAAATGATGATATTATGTGCCTTTAAAATAGTCACTAGGTAAAAATGTTTTCAATACTATTAATCTACACATATCATAACATCACGCCCATAATCCCCGAAGAGGTAGGCGGAGTCAAAGAGGCAGCAGGTCTCTTTCACCACATTCAGACAAAAACCAAACTGGGTTGGGTTAGACGGATAATTGTGCAAAAGTGGTGACAAGTGGCTTGCCTTACGCCCACACAATCACATACCCAAAACCCCATATACCATTAGTCTTTTACAACATGGTAGACAAGAACCACAGTTGGCACATTCTTTTTAAGTCCCAGACCAACATTTGACAGAATACTTTTAATCTATTCTTACAAATTCCATAAATATATAATTTACAACGACTAATATACGCATACGCAACATACGATGGCGCATTCGGTAGTGACCCTGCCCCATGCGTCAAGAGTTGTGGGTTTGATCCCCACCCAGGACAAACATTCGTATGATGAGAACTTGCGTTTGTTCTGTGTCTGGGTGTTAATGTCTAATATTTAAGTATGTATTTGTAATACCACTGTAGGTTTTGATATCAGTAACACAAGTGCTTAAGCTACTTACCACAGAGTCAGATCAATGTATGTGATGTCGTCTCATATTTATATAATGTTGTACGTTCATAAAAATGTCCTCAATGTTATAAAAATTGTGTAGTAAATATAACTTTTTGCTTTTTTTTATTTTTTTTATTTTGTTTTTTTATTTATACAACAACAAATTAACGAATATTTATTTTTAGTATTTCGCTGTAAATGTGACGACAGATTTGATTTGCAAATATTTTGCAAAAAGTGATGTAAAACCTGCATTACTCACAGATACAAGAAATGAATACAAGCAAACAGACGGAATAACATATTTTTGGAGACATTGCAGCATTAAACTCAGAGTGGTGGGTAAGTATTGGCTTGTCATTTGTATAGGACCTTCGTCTTCCTACAATTATGTCCCGTTCATAGATGGGTCCGCTTAGACCAGTGTTTTCTGTCTATTCAGTATCTTATGAAGCGTGACAGCTAGGCAGTTGACATTTTGACATGTATTTCTGTTGTCGCTTTAATAACAAACTAAAACTTTTTATATACTTTTTTTTTTTGCCTGACACACCAATTCTTAAATACGTTTTATAAACATCCAAGACTCGAGTACAAATGTCCATGTTCATCAGACGAAACATTTGCCTCTAGCGGGATTCGAACCCGCGACCCTTGGTTTTGTGGCCAGGGGCTCAGACCACTCGACCAACGGGCCTGTCATGTCTATACTTGGTATAAGTCTATAAAAGAAATTGCTGCATTCGGTAGTGACCCTGCCCCATGCGCCAAGAGTTGTGCGTTCGATCACCACCCAGGACAAACATTCGTGTGATGAATACTTGTGTTTGTTCTGTGTCTGGGTGTTAATGTTGAATATTTTAGTATAGGTATATTGTATATATTTGTAATACTACTGTTTGATACTGATATCCGTAACAAGTGCTTAAGCTGAGTCAGATTAATGAATGTGATGTTGTCCGATATATATTTGAATATAGCACTATAAACCTAAAGAAAGAAAATAACATTTATTTGGTGCAATACTTAAGCTAGCAGTAATTACATACAATTACAGTAATTCCCCTTAATATAAATTGTAAGGTAAGATGTGCAACCAAAATGGTTGCCACCCAGCATTTGCTGTGACGACGGAGCGACATGACGCTGTGTTTCAGTGACACCGTATTAATGAGAAGTGGGGCATATTTAGCACACCTAAGAATAGGCTTCTTGCCATTCATTTTATACGTGTAACCGTGGTGTAACCTGTGGTCAGGCATGTTTGCAGTAGCTCACATGATCCCCCTCACCAGGGGACCTCGGTTTGCCGCGACGGGGGGGCTTAGTAGGGCGAGATGGGCCGCGACTCCGTCGGTCGTACGAGAATTGCCGAGGATGTAGAGAAGCTGAATGTTTCGTTGCTCGCCTCCCTATCCTCGGCAACCCGGCAGGGGCGCACTGAGGATGCGTTGCAGTAGGTCTCGAGGAGATCTTTCCCCGCGTCGTTAGGGCTCTGCCCTCATTTGGGTAGAAGGCAGCTCCCCTGACGAGACATTCTCCGTGTCTCCCTCTATTCAGCAAAGGGCACAGCGTGAGAATGGGCCTACGACGCCGGTCGTTACGGCGTCTGATTCCTGGGCGGAGGAGTCGAGACGTGCTGGGTGTCCTAGCCCCCTTTCTGGTGGGTCCAGCGGGTCAAGGTCGTGAGGCTCTGGCTCGCGCTTATCGGACCTACCCAACTGGGGAGACGACTGTATGCATCCGGTCGTCACCACTCTTGACACGGGCTTCCTTCCTTTCCTTAGGGAGGAAGCCGAAGCCTCAGTCGGCGTGGACGATGCATCCTGGAGTTATAGTGGGTATACCCCGGCCGTTACCATCTTGTTCGGAGATCGGGTCTCCTGATGCAGAGGTCCCTAGGAGTTCCACTTAATCATATCGTCCCCCTGAGGTAAGGTGATAAGCGTAACGCATTTCTCCGGTGAAAAAAAGGGCACGTTGATGGCTTTCATGACATCCTACGTAAAAGAGCAGCTTCGATGTTAAACCGTGTTCGTGGAAGTTCTAACGGCATTCTGCGCATTATCGCGGCTCGAATAGACTGTCCTTTTATGAGGCAGGCAGTTCGGCTGCACGTCCCTTAAATATATCCTGTTCATTTTGTTTAGCTTACTAACTGTATGTTTTTACTAGCTGTGCCAGCGGTGTCACCCGCGTTTATGGTTAATATTATATAGACTATTTCCGTCATACATGATTTCTATGTAACTTTAACCATTAAGGCTGCACACGCGACGGAAGCTTAAAAATGGAGTAACTTCTCCTGTTTTCCCAACATTTCCCTTCACTACTCTGCTCCTATTGATTGTAGCGTGATGAAAGTATACTATAATCTGCCCAGGAGTATGAAGAATAATTGTACCAAGTTTCGTTAAAATCCGTCGAGTAGTTTTTGTTTCTATAAGGAACATACAGACAGACAGACAGACAGAGAAAAAATTTACTGATTGCATTTTTGGCATCAGTATCGATCACTAATCACCCCCTGATAGTTATTTTGAAAATATATTTCGTGTACAGAATTGACCTCTCTACAGATTTATTATAAGTATAGATATTATATTTTAGTTTTCTTGCTGTATGGACTTATGAGTCTGAAATAAATGTTTTGATTTGGTTTGATAAAAACGCCGTTTACGTCATTATGTCCAATATATTTAGCATTATGTCCAAAACTCTCTCCTGAATTTGATAGAATGTGAGTTTTATCTATCGAACCGATCCGAATATGACCTCTCTAGCTGTGCCTGCGGTTTCACCTGCGTTTATATAATATTATAACATATAGCCTACCTCGATATATGAACTATACAACAGAAATAATTTATCAATTCGTACCAGTAGTTCCTGAGATTAGCGCGTTCAAGAAAACAAATAAACAAACTTCAGCTTTATCTATTGGTCTAAGATTATGGCACCATACATTAAGCTATTATTACTACGTATAGAGAAGCTATGTCAAACAAAAATATTATCACGAAGCATGGACTGAGCGTGTTTCAGCATTTGCAGCGCTAAAACTAACAATTGTCGTCTAATTAAGCTATTAAAACACGCAGCGCTAGATCGCTCATAAAATACATTTTTCTCGCGACCAAAACGTCGTAAACGCGTGAATTTCATGGCGCTTACGCGTGAACGTAGGCGAGTGACTAAACGAGTTGTTGCCGATCGGCAACAACGCACGGCGCAAAAAACTTGTTCGCTGCGTCGGTTCCATACGCTAGCAATAATAGTTCAATGGCACCATAGTAGTTTACGCAAACTGAATCGCCAACTCGTAGCGTTTAAGCGGGAATAACGAGTTTTTAAATGTATTTTTATCTTTAAATTAAACTATTTTGCTTACGAAAATTACTTATTTGTGTTAATCTTATGCCTATATTGTAAAAGTGATTAAGAAAATTTGTAAAATGCCCCGTTACTAATTACAGGATTAGTCACATTGACAGTTTTTGATGGCGAAAATATTTTGACCAAGGCAATTAACAATGAAACTGCCATATACTATGAGAGAGGACAAAAAGTGTTAATACAATGTAAGAAGGATATCTTGAACCAAGAATTGTACAAATCTTCCTCATTGAAATTGTCAGTATGCATTGGACCAGGTGACTATTCAAAATATGTAATTTTATTAAATATTTTTTTATGTGATAGATTTAACTAATATCTGACTGAATACGAAACTCTCTTAAATAAGACAAATACGTTATGACAAAGAATCAATGTTTTAATCACACCAATTGTTACACTAGATATCTCAATACTTAGCCTTTAATTTGTTATGACTTCTTATTTTTAATCTATATGTATTGAACTCGTACTAAATTACTCGCACTTTTCGTATGTGCCAAATATCTTATTTTTTATTAATTCGTGCTAATATTTATAAAAAAAAACACAGATAACCTCTTTTTTTTTAATTCTCCAACGTTTTGGCGGGAATTTATTGCCTCGCGCCATAGACCCAGTGTTGCCAACACCTTGATAAGTAAATTAACATTTTATACAATGGTAACTTTTTATCATTGCATATTATTTTTGTTAATTCATGTATGTAATAGTTTGCTAATTTATTTGTATTACATTTGTGTCCAGGAGTCACCAGGCCGTGTAAAATTGTAAAACTATGAAAGGCGACAAATTATGTAACTATTAAGTCAGTGGCGTAGCGTGCCTTGGCGGGGCCCCGTATAAAAAATTTTTGGGGGCCTATATGAAGGGTAAAGATTTCTCACAAAAGAAAAAAAAATGTTTGCATCAAATTAATAGAAATATTTATTTATCATAATTATCTATCTGTCGCTTTTTTCAAAATGTTTACCAAACAATTCAAATTCAAATTAAATATACACTCTCCTTCCCTTTTTTTCGGAAAACTTATTTATTAATTTGAATTTTTTCTTAATTTTTGCTTACGCACTTCGAGCGCCCCCGTGGCCCGGGGGCCCCGTATAATTGATACGGTACGGCGGTAGCTACGCCTCTGTATTGAGTGTTGGGTATTAAATTGTGTAGGCGACGGGTTAGACTGCTTTAAAAATGCGCAAACGTATAAATGCAAAATCATACTCGCCGGAGGAGAATGAGGCAACGTAAAATGTATGGAACTTTTTTGAAATACCATTTTTTATGCATACATATCATCACGCCCCTAATCTCTGATGGAAATTCAAAGTCAAAGGGGCAGATAGCCCCCAACCACATTCAGCCAAAAACTTAATTGGGCTGGGATAGACGGAAAATGTGAAATAGCAGTGACAAGTGGCTAACTCGTCGCCTACACAATCACACACCCAAAACCCCATAACCATTAGTCGCCTTTTACGACATGCTAGGCAAGGACACAGTT